>JAGXJF010000033.1:0-64216 GCA_019208055.1 Stipa capillata | reverse complement strand
CCCTAAACCACACCCCTTGTAAAATATTAAGTATGAGGTCCTTTTCATCATTGGCAAATTAAACTAAGTCATGTACCATAAATCTTAATTCTATAAAATGATTCTCACAATTAAATAGCCAAACTATATCCTATATAGATCTAACATGCTTATAATTCATCAATGTTCTAGCACTCAGAAAAACATTGACATTCAACTACATTTTTGCTATAACATTCTAATAAAACATTTTACTATAAAATAGTGACATTCAACTAACCTAAAAATAGTGACATTCAACTAACCTACAAACAGGGATATCCAAGTAACCTAAAATTGCCAAAAATGTGGGACATTCAACTAACCTAAAATTGGTGACATTCAACTAACCATAACCCTAGCAATCGAGGAGGAGGGGATAGGCACACTAACCTATGCTATCTCGGTGAGGACGTGGTGTCGACAGGTGATCGAGGGAGACGAGTCGGTGGCGCGACGGAGCGAGGAGGAGGAGGAGGCCCGTGGGTCGTCGCAAGGAGGAGGAGGAGGAGAAGGAGGAGGGTGACGGGATCATCACGAGAAGGATGAGGAGTTGCGGCAGCCGGCAAAGTCATGAGAGGAGACGACGCAGGGTCATCACGATGGCAGCGACTCGGGCAGACGGAGGAGTAGTGACGATGGAGGAGCGGTGGTGGCAACGACACAGTAGTTGCCTAGGCTTGGGAGGAGAAGAGGTGCATGTGTCACTGAGCTATGGTTGAACTGGATGGGACCCATTGTCGGCTGTGCGGTCGCGGCGTTGATGACAAAGCCATCTCAGCGGAGGTGGGGTGGGTCGTGGTGGCCACCTCGGCCCCATCCTATGCATCGCTCGCCAACCACGAAAGGATGGCGACCTCCTCACCAAATGGGAAGGCGGAGGCCCCCTTGCCAACCATAGGAGGGCGGTGACAAGAGGAGAGGAGAAGAGAGGATCTGTGGCCACGGTGGGGGAGTGGGATTTATGGTTAGATGGGATGACGGCGGAAGATATACCATATTAGGTGTGCTCAGCAACCCACGAATTGGAGACGGTTGAGACTTAAATCATGTGGGATTTAATTTGGATGGTTTTTGTACACAAAACGTTCTCGGATGTCTTCTTTATCCCATACGGTTTTCTAAACGATTTGGGACTTAAATTTTAGTAAAAACTGTCAAGGATATCTAACATAGTTTAGATGGTTAGCTAGAAAACCTGTTACAGATAAAAATTTGTAAAAGAACCGTCACGGATATGTCTTATCTGTGACGGTTTTTGAGAACTGCCATGGATAAGGGGCCTTGTATATGGGTTTCTATACTAGTATGCCATGACATATAATTTTTATGTTTTTTCTATTATTGTGTTTTAAGAGTTTTGTGAATAAAAAATACTAGCACTGCCATTAAAAACAACTATTCTAAATTTTTCGTCTTACTTTTCAGTGCATCTGGTTGGCAATATCTTACTGACTGGCTTGCAAATGAATGCAACTACATCGCGTATGGTGTGTTGGGTTTTGATTTACGTAGCACTAGTAGCACATTTTGAATGGCTGCATTCACATGGTGCTGTTACCTGTGAGATTCACTGCCTCATCGTGAAATCTCGGTATGAGACTTTGTTTGATATTACCGTACATTATAATAATTCTATTTGTCTAATTAGATTTTACCTATTTTATTATTTATTTAATTATTTTATTTTATTTTTGGCTATTTTTTAGTAGATTATGAATTTTTTTTAGAATAACACAGTTCAACAGTCACAAACTGAACCTAAACTTATTTATTAACCACTAGTCAAAGTTTGGTGGACCTTTGATGTGTGACCGTAGGGATCTCCTCAATTTTCATAATGAAAATAAAAGTGTAGATTTTCGGAAGAGAAGCTTTTCAAGGAAAACGATAGAGCCGTTGAGACTATGGAGCGTCGTCCGTGGAAAAGTTACGTGACCTAAATTTGCAAGTTGCACTAATAAGACATTACAAACTTTAATGAAACATTTAGATTTATACGCTGTAAAGTTTGAGGTTTTAAGAAAAGAGGGCACGTAGAATTAGAGATAACGGGTGGTTTGTAGTACCGGTCATGTAATCGTAAACTAAAATAAAGTTAATCTATACAATAATATGTCTATATAGTCTATAATTCCTATAATTTATAGGTGTAGGATGCAGATATTATATGTATAATAAAAATAGCGTCAACTATAGACTGTATGACTGTTTCATTCTCTCTTCTTCACCTTATAAAAAAAAGTAAATATAACTCTTGATATAGAGGTAACATAAAACCATAACTTTCAAATTCTTTTTACATAATCTCAGTTTCTGCAGCTAAATGTTTGAAATACCCCGACTTCCGTCATCACTCTCCCACTTCGATTATGCCCAGTAAAGATGACAGATGTGATCTACTTGTAAGTGTGACTAACACGTGGATCAACATGTCATTGTTCTCTTCATCGTTTCCTCATCCTCTCTTCCTTCTGCTCTCACTCCACATCCATATGAGGTCAGACATCAAGAATCAATCATTTCTTGCTGAATTGGAGCACCAAATTGGACTCATCTGAGATCCTAATTAGAACACAAACGCTTGCATCAGAAAAGAGCTAGCTAGCAGCAACACTTGTGCACTCACATACACAGTCACATGCTCAAAACGGTGCAGCCGGCAAGCACAGAGGAATAGGAGAGGCAACACTCGGCTCAGCAAGGCACGCTGGTGACAACCGGAGCGTGCGAGAGGCGGGATGTGGAACAGGTAGATGGGACTAGGGTTTCGGTTACTGGCCGGTATTTTTCAGTAATCGGCCAGTAACCGGTTTTATTGGACCTCCCCGAGAAAGGTCCATATCGGAGAAAAATAACTCATTTTGGACAAATTTCATGCAAATTTGATCAATTTCAACAAATTTCGTCAAACACCATTGAAATTTGAAAAAATTCATATTGGTAAATGGCCAATATTTTTGTTACCAAAAATACCATCCTTCCCTAGGACTTTTTGAAAATGATATTTTTTCCTTGAATAGGACCGAGGGGAGCATCCTGGTGCTCCACTTCGTGCTACAAATTCACCGGAATGTGGCGAGCGATGGCGTCCAATGGCGGTGGTGAAGGCAATACATGGCGACAGTGCCAGTGGAAGAAACTTGCGGATTTTTAGGGTCTAGCCTACAACAGTCAGAGGATGCTGATGCTCCAAGGAATCAAAGAGAGGCTCGGTAGTAGGGGATTAATCCGGAGAAAAGTTTGCGGTAGGCAATATATGGAGTTGGGGAATCAGATTTCAATCCAATGATTTACTAAGTGAAAATCAAATTATGTATGTGAGTGAGTTCAAGTGAGATGAGTAGAGAAAGATGGCGCAAGCATCGTGAGGTTCCATTGTTGCTCTGCTCACGAAATAGTCATGGTGTGCTACTATTCGAGCGTGACTGAAAGGGAGAATGCACGAGGAAGGGGATGGCTCTGACTGGCGAGAGCTCGCCAGTGTCTGGCTTGAGATGGCGCCGCGTCTGATCTGGATGCGAAGATAAGAGAGAGATAGGGAGAAAAGAAAAAGAAAAGATGATGATACCAATAGATGGGACAAAAGTTTCAGCCACATTCATAAATGGATCCCAGTTCTAATTTTATCAAACATAGTGGATGTAGAGGATGTGTGACAGAAGTGAGATTCTTTGAAGCCTTCTCCTTGGAAACCGTGGTTATATAAAAAAATTTAAAGTTTTTTGTTACCTATCTTAAAAATTGTTGTTCTGTGAAACTTACTAAAATAATTTTTACATACAGCTTACTCCAGCTTGCAGTATTTGTGACACTGGAATCTGTGGCATGTAGGATCTAGAACGACGTGCCTCTCTCGCGACCAATAATATTATCAAATTTGCCAACTTGAAGTAATCCTCCCAATTTTAATACATCAGCATAGTGTTGGCGTACGAGTTGTTCACATGAGCGCTCACGAGCAAAACAAAACATTCCCATCGCGACGTGGCTCCGTCGGCCGTCAACGACAACACGGCCCCTCCTCTTCTTCCTTTTCTCCCCCCTACTCCTCCTCCCTCCACTCCCTCCTTTCCTTTTCCGCCAAGGAGATTCTTGCCTCTTCCGCACCTCTCCTCTCCTCTCTGGTCGACCACAGCGCCGGGGGCGCCGCGGAGGCCACACACGGAAGCAGGAGAGGTGGCAGCTGTTACTCTTTGGGGTTCTTATCTTTTCGCTTCCCCCTTTCGCCGTTGCCATACAATAAGAGGCAATTATATCAGCGATTGAACTAGTAAACTAGTGCTGCTATTCACCTCGTTCCACGCCCCCACCTTGGTGCCCGCCACGACCACTTCGTTCGCGCCCTTGCCTTCTTCACGGTCTCTTGCGCTTGTTCGTCTGTCCTGAGGTCACTCTCCTCTTCTTGCAAGATCCAGGTCCGGCCGAGGCTTTCTTGTGCCAAGATACTGACGGGAACAGAGGAATCTTGCTGAGCGGTATGGTGGCGGTCGCGGCTGGGAGGCGGCCGGCGGCCAGCCGGCGGCGGCCGGGCTGCGGCGGCGGCGGGCAGCAGCAGCTGCTGCAGAACCCGCAGGCGCAGCAGCAGCGGAGGCTGGCGGTCGCCGTCGCCGCGCGCATCGCCGCGGCGAAACCTGCTTCCGCGGAGGTCGCCGTCGCCGCGCGCCTCGCCGCGGCGAAACCTGCGTCCGCGGAGGCCGCCGTGTATGGCGGCGGTGGCGGCGGCGACGGGTGCTGCCTCGATTTCCTCGTCTGCCTGCTACGGGCGCTGGGCGTGAGCGCCGGGAGCGCGGGGCCTGCTCAGTTCAAGTGGGCCGTGCGGCCGCTACGGAGGAAGCGGCGCGGGGGTTCCTCGCCGCGCGGGGGGTCCGCCGAGGGAAGGCGCCCCGAGCTGAGGGGCGCGCCCGGCCGCTTCGTAGGCAACGGCGCCTGCGCTGCCGCGTCCCTGTACACGATGCAGGGCAAGAAGGGCGTCAACCAGGACGCCATGGTTGTCTGGGAGGTATACCTCTGTTCTGTGTTTTATTTATTTATTTTTCTCTTCATTTAACTCCATGGATACCTTTGTATGATGTGAAACTCATACTACAGATGGTCCACAACTTTATTTTGATACGATGAAAAAGATGTGTTTATGTTTCGTTCGACCTGAGCCAATCGTGATGTTTGCACAAACCAACATAACTGTCTGATTGGGGTATAATTTTAATATGGAAATGCCCATTTCTAAGTTGCCTTAAAAAAATCACCTTTAAAAATAAACCTTCGGATTAGCGTCCAATCATCTCTATCCCAACCTCACTCCATACTTAGCATACAATTTAAAAGTTGCACTAACTTTTTATTTAAGTTGCACATTTGCAATTTTTGGTAAGTGATGTGCAATTTAGATGACTGAGATTTGCGAAAATTTCAGGCAACTGAGAATTAGCAAATCTGTTTTAACATATTTGTTCTTAGGTATGCTTTTGAGCTGGCCCAGACAAACAAAGAGTTGAACTTTCACGTAACATGTGGCGTCTTGCTGTAGAATGCCTGTTCGATTCACCAACTTCTGGATTAGAATACCAGTTTGATTTGTCTCCTTTTACTTTGCTTCACATGGATTGCCATTGGATATTGAATTGCCGGTGACTCATTCTAGCTAGTACTTTAATCCGGCTTAATTATTGCTTGCCTGATGGAGGAACCTGTAAGCAGGGGAGGGGCTCCACATGATTCTCATCCTTATCTTGGCAGGATGTTATTTCCTTTTAAGGATGATCTTATCTGCTTGATGAACGCCTTGACCTGAACACATCGGACTTGCCATTTCCGTTTGTTTTATGAATTATATTTGGTTATCTACCTGAACACAAGCTGTTCTCATCACCTTTCGATTTTATTAAAGTACTTATTTCCTAGCGATCTTCTCCGCAGTTCGATAAGGTTTGAACAATAAAATTTCATGGTTTGTTGTTGTAGCAACCGCATACCATGTAGTATACTCCTTCTGTTCCTTTTGAAATGTTGTTATTAACTTTGTGTGGTCTCAGAGATGTTACTTTAAACATATATATATGTGTGTGTGTGTGTGTCTATATATATGTATATATATTAGCATAATAATATTATACTGCGTTTTGAACAAACTATTGTTTCATATGGTCAATCTAGAAGGTTTTAAATATATTCATATCATTTTTAGAAAGTTTAACCGCACGGATACTAAAGTGTCATTTAAATGGAAAGACACTATTGTAACTAGCTAACGGTTAGAATAGCAGCTCCTTGCATGTCCTGCTCTTCAACCAATATATTTGTTGTAATACCAATTTCTTTGTAATAATGGTTGGAAAAATTCGTATGGAATCATGTACTCCCTCTATTACCAAATAGATGTTCTTTTGGAAATTGGTATGTGCTTCAGTGTAAAATCTTTAAATATATTAGTGAAATTCTTTAAAAAGAAGTATCATGAACTACTTTTGGTGACAAATATATTTATTTGCTACTCCCTCTGGTACAAAATAGACGCCGCTTTAGAGCGATGATTTTGGTTTTCAAATACTTATAGTTTTGGTTTCTAAGGGTAACAGTTTCCACCAAATGCCCCTATCAACTGCTTATTCGTAGTAGTGTTGAGAGATGAGCAGAGGCAAAACTATTCAAAAACGACAAGTGACTCCTCATTTTATGTGCATGGAGCTAAAACTATATCTATTTTGGATTGGAGGGAGTAATATAATTTTTTGTGTGATCAATCTAAATACCTTTATGTGTATTTAGTGGTCAAAATTGAAAATATCAACTAAAACATTCTAAATGTCATCAATTTAGTAACCCAGGGAGTACATTTCAAGACTACAACATTCAAATGAGGTTAAACTAGTACGGCCTCTAAATATGGTACGCAGGTAGGCATATATGATCCTTCCAAACTCTATAGCAATTTAAACTATTTACTTGTTGCAACTAGGAGAAATTATATAAAATTGAATAACAAGTTGAGAGTACTAATAGTTATGTATGCATCTTAGTACATTGAAGTTTTCGACACATATATGGGGTTCAACATCTAATGTACTTTGGCTTTCTTTGAACTATGTTTAATCTGATAACCAAGATGTTTATTCAACTATAAATTGCATAAGCTTCGTGTTTCTTACCTGCTTGTAAGCTGTAACTATACTGATTGTGCACTTTGTGTTTCCCTGTTCAATGATGTCCTTTTTGGGGATATATAGTTGATTTTAACAAGTAAAGTTTGCATTTCACTAGCAGAATTTTGGTTCAAAAGATGGTACCATCTTTTGTGGTGTTTTTGATGGCCATGGACCACAAGGCCATTTGGTTGCCAAGAGGGTCAGAGATCTTCTCCCTGTAAAGTTGAGTGCAAATTTAGGAAGGGATGAATACAAAGAGACTTTGACCAGCTCTGTCAGCGGGACAACTGAGGGAGGTACGACCAAACATGTGGATGAAGGTACTGATGCTGCCCATGGAACTGAGGAGAATGGAGGGTATCCAGAAATCTTCACAGCATTGAGAACTTCATTTTTGAGGGCATTTTATGTAATGGATGGGGATCTGAAGTTACATAAAGATATTGATTGCTTATTCAGTGGAACCACAGCAGTCACAGTGATCAAGCAGGTAAAACTGAGCCTAGTACATATACGTCAAAACTGACTTAATTTTTCGTTGCAACAATATTTGTCGTTTTCTTTACTGTGAAGGTGCACTTGATATTTCTTATTCTAACCTGTCTTGCTATTTCTACAGGGGTGCGATCTTATAATTGGCAACTTGGGGGATTCTAGAGCTATCTTGGCCACTAGAGATGATATTAATGACCTTGTTGCTCTTCAATTGACAGTGGACCTCAAACCCAGCATCCCAAGTATGTTTCATCTTCATCCTTGTTGTATGTTCTTTTAAAAAGTCCAAAAAACAGTGATTATTTTCTGCCTTTTCCTCCTGTGCTATGGGGTTCTTAGGTACTTTTCGCTCTCTATGTTACAAGAGTTCTAACAGCACTATCATTGTAGCGTGTCAGTCAAGCCCTTAAAATAGATGTACACAACTGTGCTTTCTAATGAAACTACTTGATGAGATGCGCACGTGAAATGTGTCAAACTACTATTCTCAATTTTCTGATTTTTTTTTCCAAAAATTTCCTAAATTTCCTGATCCAAAACCGCTTTGGAATAGTTTTTCAGAAAGGCATCTTAAATATAGATTGTATATTTTATTGCCAAATTCATCTTCAATGATGACTTGGCTTTATTTAGCTCCTGATCAAACTGTTGGTTCAAGGCATGATGATGAATTTTGCCAACATTCTGATGATGAAACTTAAGAATAGTGAATTTAGGTGGCAAAAGTGACCAAGGAAGATTGCGGGTTCTTTAGTAACTACTGCTATCAGTGTTGTTATGTCCCATTAATCTCTACTTTTACATTCCAAAAATGAAGTTTTCTGAAATACACAGATGAAATCATCACACTATTCTATAAATAATATGTTGGTATCATGATGAAAACTCATTTGTTTCCTATAATGCTAGACTCTGGCCTTTGGTTGCCTAGGTCAGATTGCTAAGTCTTGTACCTACTGTTAAGGCGTATAAATAATTTTCATGAAGCTTCTAATATTGATTTTACGATTACAGCATGTAGCAATTCATATGATACCCATGTGTAAACTATTAAATAACTGCCCCCATCCCCCGTGATTAATGTTTACCAGTTGTTTGCACAAGGTGCTTTATTTGGTATGGTCGCTAGATACTCCCCTAAATCAAGCGAAATGTTGTGTTTTCAGGTGAAGCAGCGCGGATCAGGCAACAAAAGGGCAGAGTATTTTCTCTTCCAAATGAGCCAGATGTTACTCGTGTTTGGCTTCCGAAGTACAATTCACCAGGGTTGGCCATGGCAAGAGCATTTGGAGACTTTTGTCTAAAGAGTTACGGTGTAATTTCTGTTCCTGTTGTTTCTTACCACCGCATCACGGAAAAGGACGAATTTATTGTGTTGGCGACTGATGGGGTGAGCAACTGACCACATTTTAACTTAAACATCTTGGTTGCTGTGTATTGCATAATTGAAATTCTCTATAAGCTGCATGATTTTTGTGCTATATAATCATCTAATTTCTTTGCTCACTATAGGTGTGGGATGTACTTTCCAATGCCGAAGTTGTTAGCATTGTCAGCAAAGCTACCTCAAAGGCCTCAGCAGCACAACTTCTTGTCCAGTCAGCTCACCGTGCGTGGAGAACTCGGTTCCCCACATCAAAAGTTGATGACTGTGCCGCTGTCTGTCTATTCTTGAACACAGATGCAACACATAAATCAGTCAATTCGGGAACCAAAGATTTAGCAAATGATGTAGAACTGGGCAGTGATAAACATTCTGTGACTATCAAATCAAGCACTGCGGTCCGTACCGATCTTGTTACTGCATTGGTAACAGGTGATGAGTGGTCGTCAAGGCCTGTCACTCTGCCAAATTTGCTGACGCCTACTTCAGCTGCAAAGGAAAGCTTATAAAACTGAGCTTGCCTGCAAACTGAGATGCTCAATTTGCTGAAGATCTGTGCAGCTCATACATTGGTTCGCGTTTGATGCGAAGAGCAGTGACAGTTCTTTTCACACATGGGGAGAGCTGTTGCTTGCTGTGCTCTACAAACTTTTGTGAGTAGTAGCACTTCAGTTTCCGTTCTTTGTAAAGTGTCAAAGCAGTTTAGTGTGTGATTTGTTATATTTGTTCTTGCTCGTGATAATAATGATGTGTCATATATTGACGCCATGGCCAGATTCATGTATGGCTCCAAAGGTCCTCTCCCTTTTGTGCTATTCTTTGGATTTCCAGTTAAGCTTTCTGTTGCTGGTTCTGTTTTAGTTTATCCAAGTTTGGTAGTTTGGTAGTATGTTTCCTTCACAATCTTGAAAAACCAGCCAGTTTTTTTTTATGTATATGCAGCAGGTTTTAGAAATTTATGGTGTTATTCAACCCAGTTCTACATGCAATTTATGCAAGTTTTGAGCGTCCATTTTAGACGATCTCGTATCGAAATGTAATGATCTGCTCTGCTACCCGGCCTTCGTGATGCCGGATGCTGTTGCTCGCTTTCTTTTCTTTTTCTGGGTAATGCTCGCCCTTCATTGCTGCATTTGTTTTGCAAAGAAGAAAAGGCCACTCTGCATTTATGTTTTTCAGGAACCTCCTAGGACAGGCAATCCCGTTGGCGGTTCATTCCCCTATGGCGACGGCGCATTGTCCCCCAGCCACTCCGCACCCCGACGCTTTTTCACGGTGGCGTCGAGCCGGACCACCATCGTCTCTCCCCATTTCCTGCCACCATCCATCTCATCAACTCCAGCTCTAGCGCCCCGCCATCACCTATCACCTTCGTTGCCCGCCAAGATTGGCAGTCGCCGCTTCTGTACTTAACGCTCTCCTTTCCTCCCTGTCGTTTCACTCGATCGCTACCGCTGGCCACCATGCTCCTCCAAACACACGAAAAACAGACGGTGCCATAGCCACCACCATGGCCCGGTTGTGGGCTGCCACTTCCCGCCCTCCCTTTTACATACAGTGGCTCTAGTTATCCGGTCCCTAACCTAGGTGAACCATAATTCTAGCCCGGATGTCACCTGATAAGAAGCGTGGTGGAGAAAGAGCGTCCGACGGAGAAGAAAGCGCTCTACTACTTAGGGGGTGTTTGGTTGGGCTTTTCAGCAGCTTTTGCCAACGGTAGCTGTCGGCTTTGCAGTGCAAATTTAGCTGTTTGGAAAAGCTGCCTTCTGCCAGCTTTTTGCAATGTGCTGAAGCTTCAGTGCTCATTTTCTAAAATACTGTAGATGGTTTGGATAAACCAAAAGCCATATGGTCACTTTCCCACAGCCACAGTAGCTTTTCCAAACAGCCAGCCAACAGTAGCTTTGTCAACAGCCACAGCCCAACCAAACAGGCCCTTAGACTAGATAGAAAGCGTTTTCCCGATTCTAGGGCCGATTCATGTTTTCTAAGACCTTATTACATGTGTAATATTGTTGTATCCGATCAATGAATGAGAGATCTCTTATAGATTGGATACAAATTTGAGATCTGGGATGGAGTGGATGTGATGCCCTTGGCACAGTCCCACAATTCGACCCAAATATGGCCCATGTTAGGGCCTGTTTGGTTGGCTGTGGCTGTTGACAAAGCTGCTGTTAGCTGGCTGTCTGGAAAAGCTGCCGTGGCGGTGGGAAAATGAATATATGGCTTTTGGTTGATCCGAATCATCTACAGCAATTTGAAAAATGAGCACAGAAGTTTCAGCACATTACAAAAAGCTGGCAGCTTTTTCAAACAGCTGAATTTACACTGCAAAGTCCACAGCTACCGTTAGCAAAAGCTGCTGAAAAGCTGGCCGTTTGGTTGAGCTGCAGCTTTTTCCAGTGAAAAGCTGCTGAAAAGCCTAACCAAAACACCCCCTTATTGTGAGCATAGTGGAAGAATAATACCATTGTGCTAGTTAGGGGGGAAATTTACCGACATGTAAACCCTTGCACTCCCGGGGCACTAACCTCCGGCAAAACAAGGACCAAAGCGCAAGAAGGTTGGTGCCTGTGCGTGACTGACTAAGTTTTTCTTGTGTCTCTTCCCCTTCTATAAATTCACAGCTGTGACAAAAATAATCTACTAGTAGTGATTGAAAATGAGCATAAAATCAACATGACAGGTAAGTATTTAAATCTGCTGTGATGGAAATAATATACAATAGCAGAAAATTCCATCTTCCCTTCGACTAATATTACAAATATTTTCCAGCTCAAGGTGTATAAAATGACAGTTACAAAATCGTGCAAAGTTTTCCTCCATGTCCAACTGAAAGGAAAAACAGTAATTTATTGCCTTACGTGCTTTCTTCATGAACATGCTACCTTTGTCTCAGAAAGTTCTTTTAATAAAAGAACAAGTCTCTCGTGCTCTGCATCTTATGATGCACACAGTCACAATTTATTACAAATGATGCGAAAATCATCAAGCACAAACAAATTGACTTACGAAAGAGAAATAAAAAAAAAGACAAACTACTTATCACATTGGACCAGCTTCGGCAGAAATCCTGCCACCGGCCCCATGATGGCTCGCTTCTCCTTCATCCTACGTAAACCCTGTCGCCGTGGTCAACCAAGTTGTCCATTAGCACGACAACACCAGTGTAGCAACGAGGAGATCGATGCTCCAAGACAATGCTCGTACGCTGATGTTGGCGGGTCTAACCAGAGAAGGCTGAAAGAGCATTTAGGCCCCCAAGTTGGTTTTGATGGTTAATGGCAACTCAAACTGCAATTTAACGTTTACATTGAGCGTAGGCAGGTTAGTAGGTTCCAGGAAGAAGGGTCATCAGGGAAAGGATGACCACCAAAAAGGGTATAAGGGTGGTTTCTAGGACTAAGAAATGGCTGTGTTAGGCAGCTGTGCCACAGCTGTGAAGAAGCCGGTGTTGTGTAAGGAGTTGCAAGCAAGGTGATGGTGGCTTGATGCGTCAAGAGCCGTGACTGCAGTTGGTGGGCAAGTAAAGCCTAGATTTGTTAGTTTCTTTGAGTCCATAGGAAAAACCCGTACTATCAAGAGGGATGATGCAGTAATGATCTGTGGAGGTTCTAATTGCTAAATACTCAGGATGTTGGACAGTGGCACTAATGCTTGAGGTTAGTGGCCCTGTGTCAACAGTTTTGTACAAGTGTGAAACTGATTTTGTGCTTGCACTCTGCAGTGCTAGTAGTAGAAAACCCTAGGGGTTAGAGTCACCGGTGTGACACAGCTGTGTCACAGGTGGTCTAGCGCTCTGTGACTCAGGTACATCTCTGTACCAGAGGAGAGCTTGTAAACGCTAAGAAACCTGCGCTGCGATGGCTTGTCTGCTGAGTCAGAGGGCTGTCGGAGGTTCTCTCCTTATTAGGTTTCAGAGAGTGTTGTATGCTGAGAACATGTCGTGTGCCAGGACCGGCCTGAGTAGTGCTGCTACGTCAGTTAAGGGTTTACCTGTGTCAGCCTCTAGTGACACAGGTGTCGGTCTGCCCGAGCCGGTTATAGGTTGGGCGTAGTGTGTAGCTGTGTCACCGGTGCCTGTCACCGGTGGTTCACTTAATCCTACGTGGCAACAGTGTAACGGTCGGGTTCCTGCGAACCCTATATATAGGGGACCAGGGGAGGTCTTCGACCTCAACCAACTTTTGCCAATCCAGTGAATCATATTCAACTGTTGCAAAGCCTCTTCCCACCGAACAAAAGCCAAAGTTTTCTAAGTGTCAGTTCGGGAGAATTAGAGTTCTTAAGCAAAGAGCATTGGTTCCTCTAAGAGTTGTTGCTGCTGAATCTATTACTCTTGGAGTGTCTACTCCTAGACGGGCGTAGGAGTCGCTGGTATCACCCAAGCTTGTGTGGGCTGAACCAGACGTTTGTGAAGGTGAATCGAAGTCTACTTGCTGCAAGCAAAATGACTTCCACAAGCAAAGAAAGAGGCCTGAACGTCAGGTACTCGGAGAACAAGCACGATTCGGTGCTGGCGATCTCTTCGGAGTAGCCTCTCCAACGGAGACGTACCACTCTGTGAAGAGCTGGGAACTTCGATGAAAAACACACTTTCTCCTTGAGTACTTTCCTGTATTGTCTTTAGCTTCCTACTTGCTTGCTTGCTTGATTGTGAGATCTTAGACTTATTCTGTTCATCTGTTATAGATCTCCTTTATACCTGTGTTTCATTAGCTGTGTCTCAGTTGCTATATATCTTATCTCACACCTGAGTCAGTTATCTGTTACACAGGCATATTGATTGCTCATCATTTACTAAGTCCTTAGAGCACCTGTGTTAGGCACCTGTGTGACAGCTGCATGCTAATTTACACATCATCTGTTGCCTGTGTCACTCACCTGTCACACAGCTAGCTAACCCTGGTTCCTGTTTAAGGCTTAACCCGTTCAATCAAGTTAAAAGAAGTAATTTTTGTTAGCCTCCTATTCACCCCCCCTCTAGTCGGCACCTTCGGTCCTTTCAAAGGCCGTACCTAGGGTAATGGCCTCTCCTCCCCGACGCTCTTGTGATGCTGCCGCTACGAGGCAAGCCACTGTGTTATCGGTGACCTCTATTCTCCCCCTGCCTTCTCTACTGCCTAACCTCCTCCGCAGCTTCTCCGTACCCTACCTGCAGGATCTCCGACTAATGCAATGTTGTGCTGCGGTGACGGCGGCAACGGGTGGTGCTGCTCGGCGATGGATCCGATGACATCGGGGTCGAAGTAGCTGGTGTAGGTCAGTATCATGGTCGCGTTCGTGTGTTTGGCCCTCAACTACCTCGATGACCTTGGCCTCCTCCAGTTCAAAGATGAACACACGCTCACATGCACGCTTTATTAATTTTCTCTCGGTTATGTGGTTCCATGGTGAATCGCTTTTGTGGATCTGTGGTGGATTGATTTGGTTCTTCGTCAGATTTGGTAGTTTGATTTTTCTCTCCCGTTAATTTTGTTCTGTGATTGATTGCTTGAGAGGAGTTGGTTCTTCAGATTATGCATGGAGTTGGATTCTTTATGGGATCTGCCTAGAGTTTAAGAGTAGTTTAATTAGGGATTAACAGATTGGATTGTGAATTTTACAAAAAAAAGGAGAATTTGATTTCAATTGCATCAATCCAATTCAATTACTGGCAGCCAAACAAGGTGTAAAAGAAATTGCGAGGATCCAACCACTCCTCAATTTGCCACCGATGACTTCAAGCTATGACTAGTGCCAAACAATGGTGCACATCTTGGCGCGAGGTGGGCAACATCGAGTTCTCATCGTGATATATGGATGAACGGACCACCAGATTTTTCTGGTTCAAATGTGGACTGAGTTCTTTGAGCAATGAACAAAAATCTCAACGAGCGCCTGATTCTAAAAAGATGAGATATCACTAGCAGAATTAACACCGTGCATCCAACCCATTTATATTTTCATTTGCAGGACATATTTGGAGTCTAAGAATTCGGCGGAAATTTCATAGAATTTCATACATTCCAAATGATAGGGCTAAGGTTCCGTTTGATTAGAGGGATGAGAGTGGATGGAATACAACGATCCACTTTTTTAACCTTATGCTTGTGTTTGTTGGAAGGATGACAAAAATAGGGTAAGTCAATTTTGAGCAATATTACTCTAATAAGTTAAATAGAGTGAGCCTATTATTTTAGTTGGATGAGCCCGCCACCGAATTGTGATCATTAGCAAATGATTAGTAATTATTTTTTATAATTAGCATATTTTTATTATTAATTACTAATTATTATTGTAAGATTCATGTTGATAAACACGAGCATGTTGATTAGTTTGTGATTAATGTGTTGATTGGTACATGATTAGCGATAGTTAGCATGTTTTATTATAAATTAGTATTTATTGCAGCTAGATTATCATTGACAAGTGTTAGTGTGTGTTGATCGGTGTATAATTAACTACTCCCTCTGTCTAGATATATAAGACGTATTTTAATTGTCTAGATTCAAACTTTGATAGTAAAATTCTTTGATAATATTTTTTAGTAGTTACATAATCATAATCATAAGTACTTTTGAATAAAGTATCCTAAGATACCAATTTTGTGTCACGTAACTTATGTCTTATTCGCTCTCAAAAAAAAACTTATGTCTTATTCGGTTATTTATTGGTTAAAAGTTAAAATTGTATAACTAAATACAGCTTATATAACTAGACAGGTGCAGTATTGTTTACAAAAACTAAGTAGTATAATTTATTTAATTGATTTTATCTTAATTCAGCTAATCAAAAATCAAACTGACAATTTCATACATCCAAGCAAACAACCAAGTCGAAAGTATCCTTTCCACCCAGCTCCCTCCGACCAAAGGGAAACGACACGCACCAATTGGTCACCCGACCTGACACATGGGTTTTCGCCATTGGATCTCGGTCTCACCAAACTCCGCTGCTCTTATAATAATAACACGTGCGACTGTGATGCACTCGCATCTTCCCCGAGCTGCTAGATTGGGTCAATGGCCTCACCCTTTCTCCTCCTCGCTCTTCTGCTGCTTCTCTTCGCCGTCGCCACTGCAGCTCCCCAGGACCACCTCGTCACCCACCTCCCTGGCTTCCATGGCGCCTTCCCATCCGAACACTACTCCGGGTAATCTCTCTCTCTCTCTCTCTCTCTCTCTCTTCTCTCCTCTGTTTTTCTCTCTCTCTTGCCGTTGTACTAAGCAGTACATACAGGTCTGTTCCTTGATTCTTGCTGTTCCGTTGTGTGGCAGGTATATAACCGTGGACGAGGCTAATGGCAGGAGGCTGTTCTACTACCTCGTGCTGTCGGAGCGCGACCCGGCGACCGACCCCGTCGTACTCTGGCTCAACGGCGGCCCCGGATGCTCCAGCTTCGACGGATTCGTCTATGAGAACGGTCAGGATCTCCATTATCAGGACAAGAATGATGCTATTGGCATTCTTAGATCGATTGTGATTTTGCGATGCTCTGTTCTCGATCAGGTCCCTTCAATTTCGAGCGTGGAAGCGCTCCGGGAGGGCTACCCAAACTGCAGCTCAATCCGTACAGTTGGTCAAAGGTAATTAATCTGAAAGGTTTGCACTCTCAGTGTGTCTGATGTGCTACTTAATTTTATTCTGGTAGCCAAGTTTGCACCCAAGATTGCAGATGGCATCATGACAGGATGTTTTAGGGTTAGGTTTTTTTAAAGACAAACGAAGAGCTTTGTTGCCTCCAGCCTCTGCACACAACCAAGTTTTAGAGATTTGGTGGACATTTTATCTTTTGCATAGTCAGATCTATAAAGGAGTAACTTTAGTTCAGTGCACTTTTCTGCTCTTGTCTCAAGCTTTAGCTTTATTGTGAATGTGAACAAGTAACGGAATCTCTCCACATGTTTGCTTGCACACGTATGCCTAGGTAGCCTGATCTTCTCACATCTATTCACATGTCTAGTATGTTTTGGGTATTGATATTTCAGTACCTGTTTCACGGGCTAGTCATTTTGGGTATTGATTAGATGTGTCATTAACTAGGTTTCAAACATCATGTACCTGGACTCCCCTGCTGGAGTTGGGATGTCATACTCGCTGAACAAATCGGATTACACAACAGGTGACATGAAAACCGCAGCCGATGCACATACCTTCCTTCTGAAGGTAGTCTTTGCTTCAGTTGCCATATTAAATATATAAATAATACATTGTAGAAGAATTTCTATTCTGATTTTACGCCCTGTTCAGTGGTTCGAGTTATACCCCGAGTTTCAGTCCAACCCGTTCTACCTTTCCGGGGAGTCATATGCAGGGGTCTACATTCCCACACTAGCCGATGAAGTCGTTAAAGGTGGATTTTGTGACTCATAATGAGTAGAAGTGTTCATAATTGAGATCATCAGAAGTTTTTTACGTCACATGTTTATGTCTTTACAGGGATACAAAAGGCTCTGAAGCCAAGAATCAACCTGAAGGTCATTACCATTAACATGTTATGCATTGTCATACAATTGGACATGGCAGAGTTGTTTGTGAGTTTACAATCTGAAGTTAAAATTTTCATCCAGGGCTATCTAATTGGTAATGGAGCAACCGACAAGGACTACGATTTCAATTCCTTTGTGCCATTTGCACATGGGATGGGCCTCATCTCAACCGACTTGTTTGAGGTCTGTGCTTCAGCTCTTTATGCACAATTACCGCCGGTGTCACAAGATAGCAAGCTAAAAATGACCTGATCATTTCCTCTGTTTCAGGACGTAAGTGCGGCTTGCCATGGCACATTCTGGGGCACAGTTGATGATGTGTGCCAGGTGAAGATAGACGAAGTGCGTTGGGTAATGTCTCTGTGGCAGAACATGTATACCGTAGCAAATGCGCAACCTTGCAAATTCTGTAAGACTCCATATTTTGGCATCTGCAGGAACTGAAAGACCTGAACAAGTATAATATCCTTGCACCCTGCTACCATCACCCTGAAATCCAAGAGGTAGTGTTCATGAACAGCAGCTTGCCATCAAGTTTCAGAAAGCTAGGTGAGACAAAGAGGCCATTTCCGGTGAGGAAGAGAATGGCAGGGCGTTCTTGGCCTCTCCGCGTTGCTGTAAGCAATGGACGCGTTCCGATGTGGCCTGAGCTTGGTGGTAGATCACTTCCATGCACGGTATGCAAATTGGAGCAATACCCTTCTAGTTATATGTCAACATCTTAATCGCAAATTTTACTGATGCAGATTCCGGAGATAGAATTATGGGAATTATTGTTCTCATTTTCCACACACATACATCTTTTGACATGTATGGTTGGTCCTCTCGTTTCTTCCATTTAACAATTTCATGTACTTTCAGAGTGATGAACTTGCTACTATATGGCTGGATAATGAAGATGTAAGAGCTGCCATTCACGCCAAACCGGTATGATGGTTGATGGATAACGAATCAACAGTTTCATGTGATTACTCGTAAAATCGGCGCTAACTTTGTTGTGTTTGTCGGAAACAACCTCGGCTAAAATGGCACATTAGAAAAGCTTAATTGGATCGTGGGAATTGTATACTGCAAGAATAGACTACACTACTGATATTGGAGTCAGCATGGTGAAGTATCACAAGAAGTTCACATCCATGGGATATCGCGTGCTTATTTACAGGTATGGGACAAACCTATAACTTGATCATTTGACAATGTTAACACTGACTAATTTATGGAGTCAAATTAATGTGAAGGTCTTTTAAAAAAAACTGATAGATTGGTTATACTTAACGTAAGTTTTGTTAAGGATTATTGAATCTAATATAAGAGAGAAAATTTCACATTTGGATAGAATAGAGAAGTACAAGTCTTACATTGTATCAATTTACTTTGAACTTTCAATCCAAAGTGAAGAACGTGAATGCAACATTAGGGAAAAACAATCCTTTCGAAGTTAAATCCTACTGAGTTACCTCGGAACATAAGTTTTGTTAAGGATTATTGAATCTAATATAAGAGAGAAAATTTCACATTTGGATAGAATAGAGAAGTACAAGTCTTACATTGTATCAATTTACTTTGAACTTTCAATCCAAAGTGAAGAACGTGAATGCAACATTAGGGAAAAACAATCCTTTCGAAGTTAAATCCTACTGAGTTACCTCGGGTAACTGGTTCAGACAGTAGTCCTAGACTCCTATTTGAATACTTAGCATTTTTTTTTCAATAAGAAGGGTAGTTATCATAATAAGCTTTCATTCAACCCTTCAAATGTGACCATATCTGGTTGTCTGTTCTTAATTCATATCCATATGTCTTACAACGTTCTACATTAAGTATTTGTCACGTACATCCTATTCCACATATCTCATAAGTTTACATTGATGTACATATTGTGCTTAATTCTACAGTAATCGTTTGTCAAAGGGTAAAGGCGTAATGCATATCCGTTTAGAATGCTTAAAACAAATGGTAGATCGATGGAGAAAATTAGCGCATTTATTAACTAATGCTTCAACTGCAGAGAACGAGATGTTAAAAAGCAAGATATCTAATCACTTCTTAAAAGAGAAAAAGATATCTAACGACTTATGCCTGTGTAATTCTTGTATAGTGGAGATCATGATCTGTGTATCCCTTTCACCGGAACGGAGGCATGGGTCAGATCATTAGGCTACCGAGTTGTTGATTCATGGCGACCATGGTACTTTGGAGAGCAAGTTGCTGGGTATGATGTTCCACCTTTTCCTATTTACATCCTTCGCCTTATGAATTTTTCATTTACATGTTTTTCTTGTTGAATTATGTATCTGGCCATCTGATGTGCCATGTTAAATAGCAACTCAGCCCTATAGAACAATCAGTCACTGAAAACTGAACACACATGTGAGAATTCAAAAAAGCAATCTAGATTTTTAAAAAGGAGCTACATGCATGTATACATACACTAGAGTTGTACTAATATACTGTCCTTGAGTTGTTTCAGACTTTCATTAGGATTAGGAAATATAAAAACAAAAGATATATCTGAGAACTGATTTTGGGATTGCTGTTTTCTGTGACTGCAGATATACGCAAGGTTATGATCACAATATCACCTTTCTCACCATAAAGGTATGTAACCAAGCTTATAACTCCAGCTGCTTCACCACTAATCACTTTTGAGAAGTACCATTTTCTCTAGCAGGATATTGTTCTTGAAACACAACTAGCATACTAGATCTCTTTTTTCCTCCTTCAATAACTTGAACCGGTGATTCAGTGAACCGGAGCCTCCACAGGTTTTGGCATGGCCAGTCCGGCTACAATAACTATGCTATCCCGTTTGAACCAAAATTTGATAGTTTCGAATTCGCTTAGCTGAATGAGGATCTCAACACCTTGATAAAAGTTTACCCACTTTTCACTGCATTTTTCTCTTGTAACTTGGCTGAGGCTTTCTCACACAGCGAACACGTTTCAGGGAGCTGGACACACTGTTCCTGAGTACAAGCCCAAGGAGACGCTGGCCTTCTACACCCACTGGCTGTCTGGAGAAGAGATCTAAGTTAATCCGGATAGAGCATATTGAACCATCGGTTTCTTGGACATGTCTTCTTTTTACTCACCGATTTTTTTTGGATATTTTGATGAAGTTCGTACTTTGTTTCGGTGTCAAACATTATCAATCCTAATAAAACGTCCAAGTTTGTTATATTTTCATGTAGACTATCTTAGGCCTGTTTGATTTCCAACCATAGTTTCTAATTTTGATCGTGTCATGGTTTTTTAGTATGTGTTTTTATTTGTACCATAGTTATAACTTGTCATATTTTATTATTATATACATATAGTTCACATGTCGTAGACTCCAAACTTATCAAATGCTATCACACTTGTGACTTGAATGTTATTAACTATATTTTTATGACAAACCACATTCTTAAGTAAACTTAATTATGGTAAAGTTAGCCATGAACCAAACAAGCATTTACTCTCATGTCTCATCTAAAGCTCCTAAGTTTCTGCGTCGGAAAGAAAAAGGTAAATATTTATAGTTGAGATTTAGGTAGGCTAACCCGTTTATATTCCCGTATTTGATCAGAAGTTCAGAACGGCACTGGACAAGGAGATGCAAAAAAGGAGCACTAGAAACGAACCTAGCCCAATGCTTCTTCCGCGCCCAGAAACGCCACAAAAACAGAGGAAACAGACACACTAAAATATCGCTGACAACATAATATTATACAATCTCGAGGTCAACATTCTACCGGAAAACATTATATCAACGAGGATACAACTGATGATTCAACTTGGATTTACCCAATGACAAAAGTCTGAAGATTCGTCCCACACACTACGTAATTCACCAAAGTTCCAACTGCCTAATAGGAGTAAGCTACTGCAGAATCAATATCACAATGATCCAGAGAAATAGCCAACAAGGCCTATGCTACAGCCAACCATATCATGCCTCCCAAAAGGGCAGATTCAGGATGCAACTAAGACTGGAGAGCGCGGTACCGATCACTTGAACTTCGGCTTCTTTGAGGGGCCTCCCTTGGAGCTACCACGATCTGGTGGTGGACGAGACTTGCCGCCGCTACCACGTTCTGGCGGTGGACGAGGCTTGCTGCTGCTACCACTACCACGCTCTGGTGGTGGACGAGGCTTGCCGATGCTAGTCAGGCCGCTACGCTCTGATGATGGACGGGACTTGCTGAAGGTCTTGACCTTGCGGCGCCTCCTTTCTTCCTCGCTGTCTGATTCTGCACCATGCTCCCGGTCTGCATTGCTTGCCTCCCGTTCCAGCTCATCCCAGGTCTTACCCTTCTCTTCCTCAGAGTCTTCTTCAGAATCCTCCTCCTCATCCTCATCTGATTCCACCAAGGATGCACTGTCAGAATCATCTTCTTCTGATTCAGACTCAGGCTCAGCATCCGAAGGCTCGTACCCCTGATCTGATTCCTCTGTTTCCTCTGTCTCAGAATCACTTGCCTCCATATTCAAGAATTCCCAGCCACCATCATCAACAAACTTTTGAGGATCATCAATGATGGTTTTCAGAATAGGACGCCAATTCAGATTCAGCCTGCTCTCATAGTACTTGAGATCAGTGGTGTCAAGCCACTCCTTTATGCATCAAGTGATGTTGACGGAATCGAATCGATGCGAAGAACATCCTTCTTGAAGTCCTTAAACACGATAGCCATGTCAAAATTCTTCGTCCCAAAGCCCACCCTCTCTAGATTAACAATCTCTATCTCACCCAGGGTCACCACCAGGAAGGGAGTCTCTATTAGCTCAACCAAACAAGTTGAAGTTGGAATGATGAAAGCTGAAGCTTATATGGAACCCCATGGAACCCAAGCTCTCTAAGAGGGATATCAAACTCCAAATCAAGCCCCTTGAACTGTGGCTGCGACCAGTGGTCATTAACCTTGTTCACATAGTTCTGGAACTCCATGTTAATTCTGTTCTTCCGATCCCTCTCACGCTGCTCTTCTTCAATCTCATCAGGATCAAGCGCCGATCTCCTACTGCCACCAACTGTTTGAACAACATCCATCACTTCAACATAAAATTGGACATCCTTCGTCTTCTTGTTTCCAACCATGATATGATTGTGCAAATGGAAATGAAGGAGGGTAATCATTTCTTTTTCTGCTGGCTGGAAGAAAGCGTGTTTTATATTCCCGTACATAATATCCACACGCTCATCAGCCCTTGAAGTAGAATATCTGAAACCATTAACATGGGCCTCAAGAGTTCCTGTCAGCTTTCTCCCACGACCACCAAATGCAGGCCGTATCCACACATCATTAAGTCTCATTTGCTTCGTCTTGATGCTTGCCTGCTGGAGTTTCTCCTGAGTAACAAGGGTGGCCCTTTCAGCTCTCTCTGACTCCCTTGAAGCAACTTGCCTCCTCAATGTCTTGATCTGCTGAACAACTTCACTACTATGCCGTGGATCTTTCGAGCGGAAGGTAATCTCTTTCAAGTAGATAGCTCCTTGAGACTTCAGGTTGTTATCATTTGAGAATGGCATGCCAGGTACATTGAAGAAAATGCGGATAGTGCAGGTGCGATTGTCCTGGTGGCTGGTCACACTCTTAACAGTAGAAACATGGAAAGGGACCATACTGCCATAAATAGGTAAGAGGACAGCTTCATTCCTCTGATCTACTTGTATCACCAACTCTCTTGAATAAGGTACATCATTAACATTCTTGTATGCAACAAGCTCATTCGAAGCCCTTGCAGGACCGCGTCCATCGCCAGAACCAGAACCACCCCCAGCAAGCCTTCTAGCAGTCTCTTCATTCTTTTGACGAGCAAGTTCAGCCTGGTGCTGTCTCCGGAGCTCTTCCTTGGACATTTCCTGGTTGTCTGACCGAAGTGTCGCCTTGGATGGTACTGCTTCCAGGCCATTCGGCTCAACCTTAAGTCGTTTCGGCTTAGGAACATCTTCCTCATCTTCATTAAACGAATATGCGACATCTTTAACAGCCTTGGAGCAATTTGTTAAGATCTCTACAGTCTTGTCATTAACTAAAGCTGTATCAGCTAACAACAAAGAGAACTGCTTTGTCTTCTCCTTGTTTGTTTCTGCCTGGACATTATTCAAACCTAGGCAGACATTGAAAACCATGCCTTCTTTTATCAGACGGTCATTCTTTGAGTTCAAATTTAAGCCAGATTCCCGGAACTCGAGGCCCATCCCAGTTCCAGCTGACTTTGTTAGATTAGGAAGTAATTCAGGGGCATTCTTCTCAAATACTGCAACTGCAGCCTGATAAACTGCGCACATCTGATTGCCTGGTTTACATGCTGCTAAAGCAGCTTCCTGGGCTTTCAAAAGAGTCTCATATGCCTTACTCTGTGTAGGGGTAGCATCTATCAGAAATGTTCTGGCGACATTGGAACAATAGTTACTGTACCTGGACCCAATTGCACAGATGATAACACTTGCTGAATCATAGTAGAGATAATCATCATTGCTGGAGGCACCGGGCTTGAGATCAAACTTCCCTCCACTTTGAAAGACAGGAGGATAGCATATATCAATATTTTCAGCCTTCAACTTTACCTTGGCCTTCAAAGGATCAAGAATAATCTTCTCTGTGTCATCCATCAATGAGGAGTGTGAGACTTTCCTCTCCTCGTCAATGACCTTCTCCATATTCGGAACCACAAAGTTTTTCATTACAGATGAAGTTAGGTAAGCAGCCTTTTTCACACATATGATCTCAGTGGCATCCTTCACAGCAAAAAGCTCAGAAAAGCCATTTGTTACATCTGTAAGTTGTACAGATTTCCCAGATAACTTGTCTGCCCATGTTTCGAGGAGCTTACCTTCAGGTGCCTCTTTTGCAATGTGACCAACAACTGGAATGTCAGATTTTGACTGAGCACAAACAGCACGCAGTATGTCATCCATCAAGTCAATGCCATCCCCATTCTTGCCCTTCACGTGCAAGACAATGTCAGCACCAACAGCCTCATTTGCAGCATTCTTGAGGGTTCCAATGAGATTTGCTTTCTTCTGGCTGCATAAGAAATGTATCTGCTTGTGCGTGAAGACAATTATGGTTTCTGGGAATTCATATCCAAGTAACCAAACATTCAGAGCTGAGGATTTCAAATAACGAAGATCTTCAGAAGGAGGTGGAGTAGCAACTGTGATGGCATCAGAAGAACCCCAAAGATCAGACTTTTTTCCGTTCCAATGGTCATAGAACACCTTCAGCCGCTTACTGAAGTTCTCTAGATTGATTGTATAGGCTCCAGAACCTGACTTTGCTTTACCATTATCTGCCATCCTTACCAGGACGCTCACATTAACCAAGCCAACTGCAGAAAAAATCGATCCACAGTTAGCTAGTGCAATGATTTGACAATTACTAGTTTACCCTATCAAAAGGTGATGCAATGGATATAAAGAAAATACTTCAAAGCCAAGACAAATACCTCACAGAACAGGTGGAGTTATAATCCAGAATGTCAATGCTTATCACAACTTTTTTCCTGCGAACAAAGCATGCAAGCTGATTTAATTATTCTACACTAGATACTGTTAAAACAAGAAATAATGGCCTTGTAACACTCCAAACGACACTGCCACATTGGTTTAATGCCAAAAAAAAACCATACATCTCCATAGTGAATTTTTGCAATGTTAAACACATATCAGCTACATAGATTTAGGGTTTCAAAACGAAATAATTATCTCATCATTAGAACAACATCAACCGTTATGTGTGTTATGAAACCAGAAAAAAAAATTCATCTTAAATAAATACAATATAATAAGTTGCACAATTCCAAATTGAGGTCAAAGATAATCATCTATGACAGTCAAGTAAGTTTGGATCTTCAAAATCTTCACATGGATAATGATGCCATACTTCATGGAAAGAAGCCTTCATATTGCATAACAAAACAATTAATCAAAAGTATCAAATATTCAAAGTGATGATAGTACAATAGATATACACTAGTTCAAATCAAGGCTTTTTCATTGGTCTGTCTAATTTAATCTTTAACAAAATTACAACAACAAACAGATAATGACGAGGGCTAAACTATTGCAAAAATAAAAAGCACAACAGAAAGCCAAATATGTTAATGTATAATAACGATCATGTAGCCTAATTCTCTCACAGCGCGTAGCGATTCCTAGGTTATAATGCAATGACCTGAAAAATGGTAGGTTGGCAGAACTATGCACATGACACAACACAGATGCCATATATGAGTTTGAGAATTGAGTTATGGCCAGCTACTGAGGTACGGAGCTATAGGAAGACTGCAACAACCACTACAGTTGATAGTGTGTGGCGGACACTTCGGTATAGAGTAGCATCAGATTTAAATAGCAGTTTTACTGAATGAACAAATATCCAGAAATTTCATACTGCACCTCCTACTTGACTCTCCAAAGCAATGAGCACGTAAAGTTATTACACTACATATGTCATGTGACCTTCCATATTCCTGCCTACTAATTAATTTTTCATCTAGTAACATTGAAATGATCTACTCGATATGCACCTACGAAAAATTTCTTAACTCTTAACCATGATTGGTAATCAATGGACTACGGCCCTTACCCTTTTGATTAATCACCTCAATACATTTCAAAATTATGGTTAACGTCTACATTGCGTGGACACAGACACGCAAGGGTGCGCTATTTTCCATAGAAAAAATGACAACAAGGGGACACGACTATATATATTTGAAATACAATATAATATATGTAATGTATAATCTATTTGTTAATGATAAAATGAAAACTAATATAAGCCAGAAACATGGAAGATGTACCTTAAATATGATCGCCGGCAGTAAGCAGTGTAATAATGAAAAAACCTAGCGTTCACAAGGAGACTTGCGGTCTAAAATCCTCCAACTTCCCCAATCCCCACCCTGCTGCCGACTTGTCCAATCTACAACAGAAAACCTAGCGTTCAAAAGGGAATTCTAATTTCATTTTGACCTAGTCACGGACTCAGCGCTGCCCGAATTCGGCGACGACGGTGTGCAAGGAAGGAGAGGATCTAAAGGGAGGAGAGGACGAGGAACCCACCATGCTAAGGATGACCGTCGGGTAGGGTGCGCCACCGACCGGGAGGGCCGCCGCCCGCGCAGATCTGCCGAGGCCCGAGAGGGAGGGAAAGCGAGGAGAACGGGGTGGAGGTCGATCTGGTGGCGGGGGGTGGCAGCCAGCCGGTCGCCGCCGAAGAGATGTGGCCGTTGGTCGACGGGGAGGCTCGCCGAGGGAGAGCGAGAGGGGGAGGCGTCTGTCTGGGTGGGAGAGCCGCACGGGGAAGCGCTCGCCGCTCGGAGAGGGCGGGTTCTAGGGTTAAGGGCGAGGGGGGAGGGAGGGGGTGGTGTTGGATGTCGCATATTATTGGACTGGGCCGTGTCAGGTGTTTTTAGTCTGTGAGAACGTAATCTGACGAGAGCTACGAGCGGCGTTCGTTCAAGTGCTACGGCTCTCAATCTGACGTTCCTTTCTGTTTTTCCTTTTTCTTTGGAGTGACCGGAAATATCTCTCGCGCTTTTGCAGAAAATCCCCTGGAAGAACCTAAGAGCACGCAACCAGGTACCGTTCCTGTTTCCCTATACGGCGACGCACATGGAACCCGGCATTGCTGGCAATCTTTGTGAAATCCCAGAAGTGCGTGATCTTTTTGCCTAATTTGAGATCCGTATGAAGAAGTCAAGAGATACGAGGGGGAGCAGAGAGGCACAAGGCGAGGGGGAGGATGGCCGAACCGGCGGAGGTCATGGGGACACTAAGCGCGACATCTAAGAAGGAATTCGAAGAGACGAAGGGAAGGAAAGAGTGCAAACTATATAGGGAACTTCGCATGGCGCGACTAGGGCATATAGAGGCATAGCGTGGCGAGTGACCAAAGAGAGCTTACGCACGTGCGCAAGTGGTGCGCATGCGCACCAAGCTTGTCTATCTGCATTGTCTTTTTCGCCACCCACCTCAGCTTCTTTCCCATGATATCAGCTTCCTGCAGTCACCCTTGGCTAGGAGCTCCGTGCTCTGCTCTATCCTCCTTTTCCAACACTTCTCGGTGATGTCAACGTATGTTGTCGAATTTAAATGATTTTACAAAGAATACAAATTGAACTCCACAAAGTTTAGAAAATCTTTGAATATCAATTTGATTTTGGAATTATTATCTAATTAATCATATAATTGATTTTAATTTCTAAAAGTTTGAAATAAGCTTGATATTTTGTTCAGTAAAATACAAGAAAAACCATAAAACATTATCTTTACTCATATAAATGTGTCAATCGGTGGTGGCGGTCCATCCACTTTTTCTCCCCCTTTTTGCTGTAGGACCATCTTAAAATTTTGGCAAAACATACATGCCCGTGTCGAAACCTCAATAGATGTCTTTCTCATCCATCGAATCCAAATTCAAAAATTTAAATTCACCCAAGGTACTACTCTCCACAAATAATTCCCAATTTTACCTAAGCCGGAGCTCAACCAAGAGCTGAGATGAAGCCGAGAAAGTGGCATGGAGCACGATAGCAATAATTTGACGTGCTCAGTAACCTAATTTGTTTATCCGTAACAACGCACGGCTATTTGGCTAGTGTTACACAAAAGTTCTAAATTTTATGAAATATGAGATACCACTGTACATAACAAACTCCGGTGACCAGATGCAAGCCTCACTGGTGTCATGATCCTAGCGTTGAGGCTTGGGGTGAACGGATACAAGCTAGTTCGGTGGGTTGAGGTCAAGTTGGGATAAAGATCAACTCAAATGTGAACTTTCGTTGACCACAGAAGTGAATCATCGGCACCATGCTCACTGTTGTTGAGAGCGAGGCTTGGTATGTTACACCTGTGCAGTTGGATCGAAGGTGCCGAGCCATCGAGGAATGTGGTAGATGGGCAGTGGTGCAATCCTCAGCTCCTCACTTGATCTCTATGTCGGTAGGCACCATGTGCACCATATCTAACAGAAACATAGGAAAAGAACGAGAACACGAAGAAAAGGTAAGGGTATAACTATAATGGCACCCTTGAGATAGAAAGTGCAAAGGCGTTTTCAAGAGGCTTTTTTTTTGAATTTATCCCTATATATCGGAACAAAATAGGGCCAGAGGATCCTATCAATAGAGTACAAACCCTAAGTACAATAAAGGAAGAAGGACAATATATATATATATTACTAGGATTTTTAGATTACTGTGAACTTTTGATCTAAGTATATGCTTATTCAGACACAACGATTATATTCTAATCTCAGAGACACGATGAGACTTATTCAGACAGTATTTGAAAACACTATTCACTTTTACTGTTCACTTTTACTTTTACTATTCACTTTTACTATTCACTATTTACTTTTACTATTCATCTTTACTATTTAAAATTCAAAACACTATTCATGAAACTATTCAGGTGCTGCGATACTATCCAAAACTATTCAAATTCTGATTATGGTTAATATTTAGCGCTAGCGTTCTTGCAGGATCTTGTGGGTTGGCGAGACCAACAAGACAGCCGGTTGTGTGCTTATCAGTTGTAAAAATCCTACTCGGTACTCACCATATTTATCACTAATTTACTTCAGAAGTAGCTAAGCTTTCCCCGGATACTTCTAGCTGCAACCATATGGGATGGGTTTTATATCGTCTTCCCAAGCGGTTCCACCCGAAGGGAACACTTCTCTTAGCGGAAACCGAGTCCTCTATACCCTATGCCATGTGCAGGGCTTCAACTGAGAACTACCGCAGAGGTTTCTCCTATAGGATCATTAGTATAAAAAACCCGTCTCATAGAACTGAAGCTAAAAACACCAAGGAATTTTCAAAACAGAACTACTTCATTTTCATAAACTAGTTTACATATGGTTTTTCCTTTCGGGAACCCCCAAACAGATTACAAACAGAAAAGGAAAATTACCTTCTTAATATTACAAACCTCGAGTAGCGACTATGTTACAAGGGAAGAGTGGCTACTATGTGGAGTGGAGTGGAAACTAAAGAAGAAGTGGAGTGGAGTGCTCTCTCTTGCTCTAGCTATGTGTGATTGCCTTCGCAGATGATTTTTCTGATGCTTTCTGAGTCTGGCTGCAACCCCTTTTATAGCTGCGCGCAAGGAGCCTCTCTCCTTTATTTTATGCTTTGGTAGTCTTCATAGGTTGCATTCGTGGCTATGGTAATTATTCTTCAGGGATGCGCTGGCGGTCTTCGTACAATTATTCTTCACAGTGGGATGCGCTAGCGGTCTTCGTACAATTATTCTTCACACTGAATTCTTCTTTATATCACTTTTTGCCTTCATGTCATTTGTTGTCGGTGTTTCTGCATGGGTCCTTTCCAGCTTTCTTTCATATCAGCGCTTTTATTCACTATTCTTCGTCCATATGCTTCACGAGTGATTCAAAAATTATTCTGCCCAGCTTTCTTCATATCTTTCTCTTTTGTCAATATATTCTCTGGTACGGGTCTGCCACGCCCGAATTATTGATAATACATTATCAATATTATTTAGCTCATATTCTCTAGCAAAAGTTCAATTTCCTTCTGTTTTTGGATTTTGCCTATGTCCGGCAATATCCATGATATCATCGTCTGAGAATGATATATCATATTTTTCTTCATATACCTTCTTCATATTCTCAAACTTCTCATCCATTTTCTTTTTTAATTCTTTTAGGATGTCTTCTTTGATATCCTTTTTCCATTTGGGGGCTATGTTCTCAAATTTTTCTTCTATCTTCCAGTCTATATATTTCCCATCTAAAGGATCAACTTCTTTTACTAGACATTCTTTATATGATGAAAATTTTGAGGTATCATCTTTTTTTAAGACTTCTTGATATGGTGTGGCTGGTGCTTTCTTATTTTGTGCTTTCTTAAATTTCTGAATATATTCCTTTGCTGCAGGTTCCATATGATAATTTATACCTAATATCTTTCTAGCTTGAGAAAGAGCTTCATCAATATGAGTATATTTCTTCCACGATATTCCCCCAGATAATTTTGCATCTATTTTTTGGGATACTATTTCTTCGAATGATATATATATTCCGGGTAATGGCCCTTCAAATACCACATATATTGGCTTCTCCTCTATATGCTCTAATATTTCTAGAGTTTCTGTGGTAGGCAATGAATTATTCATTTTATTGAAATATTCGGCGAGGCTATTTAGTATGGATAGCATATAACCTTTGTATTCTCGCCTATTGTTATATTGATACCAGAAATTATCTAGTATGCATTCCTGAATATCATCTAGTATGATATGGTCTTTAGGCTTGAATTTATATGAGTTCGGCGGGAATATTCTTAGCTTATTTTCAGCTCCAAAGCTGAATGATTCCACTCCATTAAAACCCATCATTCGCTTCATTTCTGCAAAATAGATGAACGAGAAAATAAGTCAGGCAATATGTTCTCCTTTCCTTTAATATGCTCGAATATAACTTTGTATCCATTTCCAGTGATAATATCTTCAAATAAAACCCATCTTCTAGTAGAACTCTTCTTGCTATTAACTTGATTGTAATATCTGCATATAGCTTCACAGTCTATTCTAACTGTGAATTCTTTAAATCTTAAATATAAACGGAAAGAATTTATAGCATTAATTATAGCTAAAATTTTCCTGTCAGTGTTATTTACAGTTTTTAATTTATAGCTTCCAGAGGCATATCTGCATATTTTTTCTTCTGTTTTAGCTGAATATTTGTTTGGTCTTTGTTTTAGTATAGCTCCCCATCCTAATTGAGAAGCATCAGTTTCAATAATTAGATAGCAGTCTAGTGGTAATTCTAGTGGCTTTAATCCTTTAACCTTTTCCTTTATTAGTCTTACTAACTTAATATCTTCCGAAGCTACTCCTAAGCTAAGAAAGAATGGCCAAAGGTACTTCAATTCGGAAGATATTAAGTTAGTAAGACTAATAAAGGAAAATGTTAAAGGATTAAAGCCACTAGAATTACCACTAGAAGACTGCTATCTAATTATTAAAACTGATGCTTCTCAATTAGGATGGGGAGCTATACTAAAACAAAGACCAAACAAATATTCAGCTAAAACAGAAGAAAAAATATGCAGATATGCCTCTGAAAGCTATAAATTAAAAACTGTAAATAACACTGACAGGGAAATTTTAGCTATAATTAATGCTATAAATTCTTTCCGTTTATATTTAGGATTTAAAGAATTCAAAGTTAGAACAGACTGTGAAGCTATATGCAGATATTACAATCAAGTTAATAGCAAGAAGAGTTCTACTAGAAGATGGGTTTTATTTGAAGATATTATCACTGAAAATGGATACAAAGTTATATTCGAGCATATTAAAGGAAAGGAGAACATATTGCCTGATTTATTTTCTCGTTCATCTATTTTGCAGAAATGAAGCGAATGATGGGTTTTAATGGAGTGGAATCATTCAGCTTTGAAGCTGAAAATAAGCTAAGAATATTCCCGCCGAACTCATATAAATTCAAGCTTAAAGACCATATCATACTAGATGATATTCAGGAATGCATACTAGATAATTTCTGGTATCAATATAACAATAGGCGAGAAGACAAAGGTTATATGCTATCCATACTAAATAGCCTCGCCAAATATTTCAATAAAATGAATAATTCATTGCCTACCACAGAAACTCCAGAAATATTAGAGCATTGTCGAACCCCAGAATTCACAACAGAGAGGCTTAAGAGAAACCACCCGCTAAGTCGAAACGTCAACCCCGACCTCAACTCCTAGGTGTCAATTCCAAGAGGAGTGGAGTGATATGGCTCCGAATAGCCCGAGACGTCAACCCCAAAGCTTACTCCGGCGAGAGCACAGAGTAGTAGGGCGATATAGTCTCCTCACTCTTGATCTACCGAGCCGGAACGTCAACCCCAAACTCGTCTCGGCAAATTAATGCACGGCTGGAGTAGGGTGATATAGTTCCCAATCTCTCAGTAGTAGAGTCGCTTCACAGGGGTGATTAAACTTAATGACTCTATGATATGAACCCTAAAGTCCTACCCACAACATGCGCTTCATCACATACACGCACGGCACATGAGTGGGCGAAAACAACCAGATCTCATAGCAGTGACTCTACGACAGAAACTGCAATATTATAAGTTTGAAACTTAACAAACATATATATACACACAGCGGAAGAGTATTAGTGGCTACTAAGCCAAAACAGAAGAGCCAAAAGTGGCAACGGAAACAAACCAAAATACCAACCCAGGGCAGGATCACTGCCTGGGATTCCCAGCGTCTAGGCGTCGTCAGTATCGAGCTCTAAATAGAAACCACCCTCTGAAGGGGTAGCTCTCTCTGCAACGAAAACAACAACAATAGCAGGGTGAGTACAAAATTGTACTCCGCAAGACTTACAGTGCGGAAATAGTAGTGATTGTGCCAGGTATCAATAAAAGGGTAATTGTGGACTACTTTGCGGAAAGCCAAGTTTACCTTTTCAATAACAATAAGTAGATTGAAATTCGACTACTAGAATACCTTTTCAAAGGGGACGAGTCGAACACTTCGCGAACATTCCTTACTGCAGATCACCACACCTGAAAAAGCCTTCGACCCATCCTCGACCACCCTGGGAGGAAGCTGTCGCTAACCACGTCCTTAGAGTTGACAAGTTTTAAGATTTGTTGTAGTTATCTAATTCGATGCGGATTCTTACCAAGCTGTCCATAACCGCGGACACGGCTGTTCAACAGTTTAAACCCTGCAGGGGTGTACATCTTTACCTACACGTATCGATCGTCTCCTAGTGCCAATGCAATTTCACACACTTTCACGAGGTGTGCTGGCGGAGGGTGATCGAACACGACCTTTACAATGCTTTCGACCTAGGTATGAGCCACCCGTACGGGCTAGTCCATGTACATCTGTCCGACGGCACAGTGACACGGTCCCCTACGTTGTAGCAGGTGATACATCCCCGGACTCGAACCGTGTGTACCCCTTACACCTATATTGAAGCACACCGCCACAATCACATTCCTTTTTCCACGCACCCAATACACGAAAACGGCAAACTATGCGGCTCATAGCCTAAGTCTAGGAAAATTAGTTAGTCGTGGGTGGTCCATTATCCCACCCGTGTAGAAGTACGCAAATCTTGGTTCGAAAGGACACCGGGAACCGGTCCTTGCGGGAAAACGAGACAACCCACCATGCTCCCAGCCATGGCCTCTCGTCTAGCCCAGATGAGATTATTAGTCAAGTTTATTAAACATTCCCGGTGAACACCCACCTACCACGTAACCCATTCCCAGTGTTGATTCATCTGCTATCCCAGGAATTACGACTTCTACAAGTCTAAGCATGTCTAAGCATAAATAGCATAATAGCATTCGAACAATGGATACTATACTATGCTAGATAGGTTAGGTTAGCGGTGGAGCTGTTTAAGCGACAAGGTGAGTCGTATTCATCGGACTAGGGCTTTTCTTAACGGAAAAATAGCAGTTGAACGCATATGATAATGATTTAAAAACAACTAATACTTTGTAATTAATAGGAGCTTTGCAACATGACCAAAGGGGCTGCTTGCCTGGTTGCTCTGCAACAGAACCCTGCTCTTGATCGAAACTCTCGCTCTGCGGATCTTCCGGCTCTATCGAGGAAAAACGGAAACACCGGAAACGAAGGGCATAATCGTAAATATCAAAATGCACAACATCAGCATGAGATGCAATGCATGCCATGACGAAGAGGATGCAAAATAAAGACTAATGCAAGTGGAATCAATTTAATCGGAGTTCGGGCGCATAAAATGTCGCGATCCGAAAATCCTCCGGCTATTCGGAAACCCTAATTTGAGTTTTTAGCAAATTACATTATTCCTAGCATGCAAACATGGATGAAAATAATGCTATTGAATAGATCTTCTGTTTCTGAACATTTTGATATATTATTTGCATTTTTCTGATTAAAGATGAATTTTCTATGAATTTTACAAGATTTAAATCATTTTTCCCCTTTGTTGTATTTTTCTCAGCAAAATAATATTTAAATTAATTCAATAATTACCAGAGGCTGACATGTGGGCCCTACTGGTCAAAGTTGACCAAATTTGACTGGGTCATTGACAGGTGGGGCCCACTGTCATATAAATTCATTTTCTTTTATTTCTTTTCTTAAATTCTTACATGTGGGACCCAAATGTCATTGAAACAACTTCATTAAACTCATTAATCACACTGTTTAGTTATTAGTTATGCCATTAATAGTTAGTTAGCATTAGTTAATCAATAATTAATATTAACCATCCTCATTAAACTGTCGGAACCGAAAACATTAACATTCATGAGGAGCGTTAATAGCAGAGCATTAACTTCACTGATTAGTTATCTCATGATTAACATTAATAGCACTCATTCGTTACAACCACTTTTAGTAAATAATGAAACTCATTAGATAGGTTAATTAACCGTTAATGACTGGATTAAATGGGCTTAACCCTAAAGGAGGCCATTAACAACCCCTTTAGGCTGTCGGGATGCTTCAGCCGACCGGAGCCCGGTAGCTCGGCTTGGTCCGGTCGGTGGCTCCCGGTGCAACGCGGCCGGCGGCGAGCAAAGCGACGACGAGCGGTGGCTTACCCGGAGATGGCAACTCCGGCGACCAGCGAAAGGAAGGCGGCGAGGTGGCCTTGGACGGCGATGGGGAGCGGCACCGGAGCGAGCAGAGGCGGCGCGGGGCTCTTCGGATCCGGGGCGGCGCGTGGTGAGGGAGGAGCTCCGGGCTTGGGTGGGGGCAAGACGGCGGGGAGGGAGGCCGGCTCGGTAAGATCTCCGGCGGTGGCTCCGGGTGAGGGAGGAGGCGGCGACGGACCGGGGCGACGGGATGGGAGCGGTGGAGTGGGGAGGAAGCCGGCGACGGGGGCGGTGCTCCCGGCGGCGGCTCGGGATAAAGGAGGCCGGAGGCGAGGCTTGGAAACAGAGCTAGGGGGCGGCGCGGCGAGGAGGTGGTGCGGTGGAAGCTCGAGGGAGGCTCGGCAGGGGGAGGCAGCGCACCGAGGTGGGGGAGAAGCGGAGGGGGTAGCCGGCGGTGGGCTCCGAGCGGAGATGGCGAGCGGCGGGTGAAGGGGAGCCGAGCTAGGGGAGGGCGGCCGGGGCTCGGGGCGGCTTGGAAGCGGAGCGGCGACCGAAGGGATAAGGATGGGGGGCTGCCGAGCAAGGGGATGAGGAGGGGCGCGTCGCCTGAAGCAGGAGGTGGCCGGGAGTGCACCGGCGTGTGCCACGTAGACGCAGGAGGAGAGAGAGGGAGGATAAGGGTGCGGCGGGGATGGCTTAGCCGGGAAGGAACCGGGGGAGGGTGCGAGCGGGCCGACGGGCCGGGTAGAGGGAGGTGGGCCAGGGCAGGGGATTTAGAGATAGGGTTTTCTTCTTTTCCTTTTCAATTTCTGCTTTAGAAATTCAAACAATTCCTCAAGAACTTATCCTCCATTGCGAAATCCGATTTCTTCTCCTGTTCCAAGATTTGTTTGGATCATTTGAATAAATTCCACAACCACTTTACTTTCTTTTGAACTTGCTCCAAAATTAAAAGAAAGATCACTAGAATTAAGCCCCGAGAACAAGGTTTAGAATTGGATCGAATCGGAGTTTAGGGTTTTGTTGAACATTTCAAAAATTTGAAAACTTGCTCAATTTAAGGTTCGAAAATTCATGCCATGAGATGCATATGATGCGCATTACAAAGCTAATAAACTAGGGATGTTACAAGCATATAGAGGAGAAGCCAATATATGTGGTATTTGAAGGGCCATTACCCGGAATATATATATCATTCGAAGAAATAGTATCCCAAAAAATAGATGCAAAATTATCTGGGGGAATATCGTGGAAGAAATATACTAATATTGATGAAGCTCTTTCTCAAGCTAGAAAGATATTAGGTATAAATTATCATATGGAACCTGTAGCAAAGGAATATATTCAGAAATTTAAGAAAGCACGAAATAAGAAAGCACCAGCCACACCATATCAAGAAGTCTTAAAAAAAGATGATATCTCAAAATTTTCATCATATAAAGAATGTCTAGTAAAAGGAGTTGATCCTTTAGATGGGGAATATATAGACTGGAAGATAGAAGAAAAAATTTGAGAACATAGCCCCCAAATGGAAAAAGGATATCAAAGAAGACATCCTAAAGGAATTAAAAAAGAAAATGGATGAGAAGTTTGAGAATATGAAGAAGGTATATGAAGAAAAATATGATATATCATTCTCAGACGATGATATCATGGATATTGCCGGACATGGGCAAAATCCAAAAACAGAAGGAAATTGAACTTTTGCTGGAGAATATGAGCTAAATAATATTGATAATGTATTATCAATAATTCGGGCGTGGCAGACCCGTACCAAAAAATATATTGACAAAAGAGAAAGATATGAAGAAAGCTGGGCAGAATAATTTTTGAATCACTCGTGAAGCATATGGACGAAGAATAGTGAATAAAAGCGCTGATATGAAAGAAAGCTGCAAAGGACCCATGCAGAAACACCGATAACAAATGACATGAAGGCAAAAAGTGATATAAAGAAGAATTCAGTGTGAAGAATAATTGTACGAAGACCGCCAGCGCATCCCACTGTGAAGAATAATTGTACGAAGACCGCTAGCGCATCCCTGAAGAATAATTACCATAGCCACGAATGCAGCCTATGAAAACTACCAAAGCATAAAATAAAGGAGAGAGGCTCCTTGCGCGCAGCTATAAAAGGGGTTGCAGCCAGACTCAGAAGGCATCAGAAAAATCATCTGCGAAGGCAATCACACATAGCTAGAGCAAGAGAGAGCACTCCACTCCACTTCTTCTTTAGTTTCCACTCCACTCCATATAGTAACCACTCTTCCCTTGTAACATAGTCGCTACTCGAGGTTTGTAATATTAAGAAGGTAATTTTCCTTTTCTGTTTGTAATCTGTTTGGGGGTTCCCGAAAGGGAAAACCATATGTAAACTAGTTTATGAAAATGAAGTAGTTTTGTTTTGAAAATTCCTTGGTGTTTTTAGCTTCAGTTCTATGAGACGGGTTTTTTATACTAAGGATCCTATAGGAGAAACCTCTACGGTAGTTCTCAGTTGAAGCCCTGTACATGGCATAGGGTATAGAGGACTCAGTTTCCGCTAAGAGAAGTGTTCCCTTCGGGTGGAACCGCCTGGGAAGACGATATAAAACCCATGCCATATGGTTGCAGCTAGAAGTATCCAGGGAAAGCTTAGCTACTTCTGAAGTAAATTAGTGATAAATATGGTGAGTACCGAGTATGATTTTTACAACTGATAAGCACACAACCGGCTGTCTTGTTGGTCTCGCCAACCCACAAGATCCTGTAAGAACGCTAGCGCTGAATATTAACCATAATCAGAATTTGAATAGTTTTGGATAGTATCGCAGCACCTGAATAGTTTCGTGAATAGTGTTTTGAATTTTAAATAGTAAAGGTGAATAGTAAAAGTAAAAGTGAACAGTAAAAATGAATAGTGTTTCCAAATACTGTCTGAATAAGTCTCGTCGTGTCTCTGAGATTAGAATATAATCATTGTGTCTGAATAAGCATATACTTAGGTCAAGAGTTCACAGTAATCTAAAAATCCTGTGTATGCACGCACTCTCGAAGAGCTAAGCACGTCAATCCATGTGTTTGGAGCCTAAAGCCGCCGCAGACGGAGCCTAGCTCAGCCTGGGAGTGGTATGGTTTGAAATTGATTTTTTTGGATTGGATATTGATTTGGTTCAATTGGATAAGGTTGAGATGGGTGCAGACACAAAACGAGTTGGATTGGTTTGGACTGGGCAACAGAATGGTTTGGACTGGTCTGGATTGGACTGAGACCATAGCAATTCAAATGGGTTGAATCCATAGGTTCTCAAACTGATCTCGCCCAAGTGCCCAACTACCTAAGTCCTCAAGGCCCAAGTGCCCGAGTGGTGAGACCTCGAGCCACCGAGCGACAAGCGCTAGCCGCTAGGGTTGCACCTATGCTGGCGGCTGTCCTCGCTGACCGCCGCCATCCATCGCCCCCCTCGGCCATCGGTTGTCCTCGCTCGTCTCCACCTTGGACCTAGGATGTCCCCGCCATCATCGTATTCCTCAAGTTGGCCCTAACCACGCCGATGCCAACGCCCTCAACTTGCCTTCGATGCTGACGCCCTTCATCATGCTTAGTCCTCGTCTCTCCTGCACGCTCTCCTCCGTCTCCCTCCCATCCAAAGGGCACGTGCTCTCCTTCTCTTCTCCGCCTCGCCCCCAACCAAGAACCCTTCGAAGGGACCAGGCTTCCAAAGAAGATCACCATGCTCACACTCATCCACCCCACGAACTGTTGCTCTCCCCTCAAGTAATGCTACTCGGCATCTCTATATTATGAATAATTCCCCTGTTGGTATGATTGTTGTCTATTGATCTAATCGCCTATGTTGCATGCCCAGTTTGTTCCCCTTCAAAATTAGAGGTTGTATTGTGTGTAATTGTGTATGTATATTGTTTGGGTGAGGTGGTCAGCTAGCTTGTAGTTTTCAATTGCTATATGAGTAATGTACACAGGAATCAGACTACCGTTCTTGTTCATTTGCACACACATTCAGCTTCGAGTATTAAAAGGATCTCCATTTTTTGTCATTTTGGACAACTAATTATTTCCATTTAATTGGTTTGAATTTTTATAGCTTGAACAGAAATATGTGTGATCTGTAGCAGGAGCAAACACCAGGATTTTCTTGTTCTGATTTTGGATCTAGAAGATTTGTCGCCTTTGATCTCTCTCAAGAGCCACCAATAGTATTTTGATCTCTTTTCGATGAAAAATACGCTTCAAACATGTTTAGAAACGTGTTTAGTAGCTCCGGTAGTGGTGACTCAAGTGAGAAGCTTTCACAAGCACCACATGGTAGGAGGGCAAAAGTTTGGGAATACTCTAAGCAAATTTTGGTCTTAATGGACAGTGTCCCAAAGGCCGTGTGCAAATATTGTGAAATGAAATTGGCATGTAAGTCTGGCACCAGTAATCTCAGAAACCATATTGCTGAGACCTGCCCGAAAATTGATATGTGGTCATTGGTCTAGAAATTAGGTTATATGTACATTACTTCTCACTATGTTGATGCCAACTTTATCCCAAGAAAAAGATAATATTCTTTAAGGATATTAAGTATCCACATACAAGTGTAGTCATTGAGGAGGCTCTTTCTAGATGCCTAATAGATTGGAGTATTAAGTGCAAGCTGTTTACTACTCTGATATTGGATAACGCAACTAACAACACCGCAGCAGTTGAGTACTTCTTAGGAAAACAAGACCATGGCTTGCTATTTCGCGTGCAGATTTCACGTGAGATGTTTTGCGTATATACTCAATATCTTGGTTCAATATGGTATGTTGCATATCTGTGCGTGTCAATAGAAAAGATTTTAAGTCACATCGATTTTTCACCCTCAAGCTTCCAATCATTCGATCCGCTCGCCAATATAACGGATTTTCCTCAAAAGTCCAGTCTTGCTCTTGATACTCCACATAGTTGGAATTTTACTTTCCTAATGATTGGAGAGGCTCTAAAGTACAAGGCTGTTCTGAATAGTTATGCAAAGGAGAACAATGAGTTACTATTACCAACTAAGGGAGAGTGGACAAATGCCGAGGTAATATGCGCATTTCTTAAAGCTTTTGAAGAGGCTACCCACAGCACATCTGTTCTTGCATATGGTGTTATGCATCCGTCATGCTTTAAGGGATGGACAATGGCAAACTAATGATGCTACGGAGCAATTGGCCAGTGCTATGAGTACAAAGTTTGATAAGTATTGGGAGAAAGCTGAACTAAAGCAAATCGAAATTATCTTCTGGTCAACTGTCCACCCAGTCAAGTGCAAAAAACATAATGGAATCATGCAATGCATGCTGCTGGCGTGCTTCCTGCCCACGAGGAAAGAAGAGCGACAAGGTTTAGATTTGACTATTTGTAGCATGGGAGCTGATTACCCAAAAAATTCCTGGGAAAAAAGAAAAAATATCTCGGTAACGAAAACCATATGGCACTTGTCATTGCTACTGTATTAGATCCAACCAACAAATTTGACTAGATTTCTTTTACGAGAAGTATTTTCCCAACGTGAATGACATGGAGAAAAATATGGAACATGTTAAAGACATAATGAAGTTATACTTCTAGAAATATGCAGAACATGCCAAGAGAAGCAGCAAATAGTTAGTGTCTCGAGCCGGGTTTAATTTGGGTTCACTAGTTCTTGGGAAAAGGAAGCTCAAATAAGTGTTTGCTCAGTATAAGTCAAGGAGGAGAGCATATAGGGAACCAAAGTCAGAGTTGGACATATATCTTGAGGAATATTTCCTTGCCATACCACTTAGCACTCTCAGCTATGACCCGATATTTCCTTGCCATACCACTCAGCACTGTGTCTTCAGAATCAGCTTTCAGTGTGGCAGTAGGATTCTTGGGGATACATCTAGCTCGTTAAAACCATAAATGCTTAATGCCCTCGTTTGTGCAAAATATTGGCTGACCAAAGTTCCAAATAGTGAAGGTATAATTGTTATTTTTAGATGGACATATAACCAATTTGTATTGATTAACTTGAATTTTATGTGCAAGTCAAAGTTCGGCTGTTTGACGGAATGGATCATGGCTAATTGAAAGAGAGGTGAAGGTTATTCTAGTCTAACAAATTAGATTAGATGAGAATGAAAGATTTGCCCATACGCCATTAGTTGTGTCTGTCAGCATTCAGCATGCACTTCTGCTCAGCATGACAGACAATAAGCTCCTAGATCCTATAGGAGCAATACTTCAATCTTCTAAATCTTTGCAACGATGGTGCATGCATATAATCAGCCGAAAGTACTTGTAGATCTTGATACTAGACATTAGGTGTCATGCTTTCTTTGATATCTTCCTGCTACTTGTATGCAAAGTTCTTATGTTGTTTGATAATTTGGTTCTCCAATTTAGTTCTTTGATGTTTCGGTGAACATGAATGTAGCAAAGCGCTTCTCCCATCTGGAATGTAGTGTGAAAATTGCAGAGAAAATTTTGACTTGCAACTTTAATCTTATTTGCCATAGCTTATAGCCCCTTTTATGTCTACATGTATTGCAGATCAAACTGGAGAATTTTACTTACCCGAGGCACATGTCTTGCAATTCTTGAGTTGAGTCAAGTAAGTAGCATTCTTATCGACTAAGCTCTTGCCTTGTACAGACTCCTATTTCCTTCAATAGGATGGTAAGATGGAGCATATTGATATTGCTCTGGATGATCTGTTAATTACGAGTCCCAACAGTAGAAGAGTTCACTCATGCTATTGAAACCAAGCAGGTTGCTGCACATAAAAAGGTATTCCTGTGGGTCATATGAAGGCCTGTAAATATGTACTCTCAAATTCTTTGAATGAAGTTGCCCTTCTGAGCCTGTTTACCTTTCAAAAAGAAAATGCCCTTGTTACTCTAAGTTAGATAGCTAGTATTGTGCTATTGAGGGTCGAGTAGTTCAATATTGTGTGAAGACTTAGATTGTTGAATGCTTGTTTTCAGGTTTTGTGAAAAGTTCTGTTCCAATCCCTTCTTTTTGTTGTTTGTTTCATGCCGATAATTCCTTTTATTTTTGTGAACGTGGATGTAGTGTTAATTTGATAAGAGATTCTGAATTTTTATTCTTATTTTTGTGAATTACTCGTGAATTTTTGAATGGGTGATTTTTCTGATCTACTCATGTATATTTTTTTATATGATATTTTCAAATTTTCAAATGGCCAATGAGCATTGTCTCTTTTGGAGTTTCTAAGCAAGTACACATCAGCTGCAAAAATTATACACATAAACAGCAGCCATTGTGAGGGCTGTGGGCTGAGTTTACGACTACGGGTGATAGAAATGGTTTCAAACCATCTGGAACCGTTTGAAATCAAATGAGTTGGTTCTGTTTGGGCTGAAATGTAAAATAGATTGATGTGGGTTGATTTTCAAATATATTACATGGGCTGGTTTAGTCTGGACCATTGCACTTTGCCCTTGTGGGTTGGTTTGGTTATGGATTGGGTTTGAAGCCATTCCCAGGCTGAAGCCTAGCTCGCCTGATAACAATTCCGACGGGAAGAAACTCCGCAACCAGCACACACCTTTGCAAGACACCGGTGTGGATCAAGGTCCATCACCAGCGCCATGGGTCTCTATGCGATACCAGCTTATGGGATCCGGAGGTTGTAGCTTGTGAATCCGGTACCAAGGATCCTAGAAACGATGCACCGTAGTGCCGAGAACGACCGCAATTCAGCCAATTTTGGAAGGAGCACAAGCACCAAACCTCTTTTGGCTCACTTGATCTAGTAGAAGCCTTGTTGATGACATGAACAAAATAGGCCCCACAGAGGCTAGATCTAGAGAAAGCTCAAAGAAAGATCGTGGTGGGAGATTTACTAGATGAGAAGAAAGAGGGACCGTAATAGGAGGGATGCGGGACAAGAACCAAATCATCCCCATGGAGAGGATAGCCCTAGATCCAGCTCTTCTGATGGAGCAACCACCCAAATCTTGAGTTGCTTGGCCACTGGCATTGTCTGAGGCAAAACCAAGATGGTGGGAATGGCATATGGAACAAGAACTAGAGAGGCCTTATTTGAAAGCTCACCTGGACCTGGCTCCTAGCGACATCCGTGGCAACTGAGAGGCCGTTGGAGACGATGGCGAAGAGCAACACGAAGGCTGTCCACCGGAGGTGGCTTAGATCTTACGGTGACAAACTCTGGAGAGGGCTTTTCCCTCCCCTCCTCCTCTCCGACTGGCGAGGGGAGGCGAATGTGTGGGGGAGAGGAGGCGACATGGATAGTCGAGGAAGAGAGAATACTCAAGAGGGAAGAGATAAAAAGAAAAGCTCGAGCCCCATTTTCCTTTAGTTAGTGGCAAATAATCACTAGCGATGTCTGTATCCGGCATTTGCGGTCACCAATGGCGATCCTCGCCATTCGGATCATCGACCGGTTATAGTAGAATCTGAATGTTCTGATATTCCATACACTCACCACCATCATTCCTTTCTCTTTGAGGCCTCTTGGCTGAAGGAAGAGGAATGCTCTCAATTAGTCCAAGATGCGTGGTCTGAGGACCATTTTAATACTCAAAGCACCGTAACAGAGAGTCTCAATCGGGTAGCCTCAACACTGCAAGATTGGAGTAGGAATTCTCTCGGCGATTTGGAGAAGAGACTGAAAACAGTAAAGGATGAGTTGAGCTCGTGCTTAATACGAGAAATCTCAGAGCAAAATGTCCATCGTGAACATGTTCTCAGATCAAAGCTACAAAGGCTCCAGGAACAGCAAGATGTACACTGGCGGCAACGAGCTCATATCGATTGGTTAAGGTATGGGGATAGAAATACAAGCTTTTTCCATGCTTGCTGCTCTGAAAGGCGTAAACATAACAAGATAACTAGATTAAGGCAGGATGACGGCTCAGTAATTCAATCTCCTTCATCCCTGAAGGCCTATATTACTGATTATTATCGTTCCCTATTCTCTGACCGGGATGGACACAGCCTGCACACCTTATTACAAAATATTCAACCGAAGGTAACAACGTCGATGAATAATTTCCTTTGCTCCCCTTTCTCCGAGGATGAAATTGACTCTGCCCTGTCTGGAATTGGAGATTTGAAAGCGCCAGGTCCGGATGGAATGCCGGCGATTTTTTACAAGCATTTTTGGAGCGTGGTGGGAGAGCGAGTCCGACTAGAAGCCTTGAATGTTCTTAATGGTGGTCCGATGCCGGCTGAATGGAATTGTACAAATATTGTCCTAGTCCCAAAAGTGAGACATCCAGAAAGGCTCAAAGATCTCAGGCCTATCAGCCTATGCAATGTTACATACAAAATTGTATCAAAGGCCATAGCTAACAGGCTGAAGACCATTCTCAATGACATAATCTCTCAGAATCAGAGCGCTTTCGTCCCGGGGAGGCTGATTACAGATAATGTGTTCATAGCCCATGAAGCTTTCCACTTTTTAAAAAACAAGAGAAGAGGTAAGGACAGTTACATGATCCTCAAACTGGACATTAGTAAGGCATATGATAGAGTTCGATGGAGTTTCCTTGAAGCAATGATGGTCAGGCTGGGCTTTCACAGCTCCTGGATTCAGCTCATTATGAAATGTGTCTGCTCTATATCTTATCGGATCAAAGTGAATGGGGATTTCTCTGATACTATTATCCCTCAGCGGGGGCTGCGTCAGGGTAACCCCCTCTCACCCTACCTCTTCTTACTCTGTGCGGAAGGTTTCTCCTCTCTGTTGAACAGTTGTGAGATGCAGGGCATGATCAAAGGAATCAGTATCTGTCCTAACGCCCCGTCTATCTCCCATCTATTGTTCGCTGATGATTCTTTGATCTTCTTAAAGGCGGATAGGGTTGTGGCACAGAACTTTAGAACAATCCTTGACACATATGAAAGGTGCTCTGGGCAATGTATCAATAAGGAAAAGTGCAGTATCTTGTTTAGCCAGAATTGTAGCAATAATGTTAAAAGGGATATATCTCAGTGTCTTCAAATTGGATCTGAAGGCCATACAGGTAAATACCTGGGCCTTCCTATTTTGTTGGGCAGATCAAAATCTCAGATTTTCAGCTATCTGAAAGCAAAAGTTTGGACAAAGATCCAGGGATGGAAGGAGAGGCTATTGAGTAAAGCAGGAAAGGAAATCTTAGTCAAAGCTGTAGCTCAAGCAATACCTACATATGCCATGTCCTGTTTCGACCTAACCAAAGGGCTGTGTGATGATATTACAAGTATGATTTGTAGGTTTTGGTGGGCTCAGATGGACAACGAGCACAAGATGCACTGGATCTCGATTAGCAAATTGACAAGTTCAAAAAAAGACGGTGGTCTTGGCTTCAGGGATCTTTACTCCTTCAACCGAGCAATGTTAGCCCGACAGGCCTGGAGGATCATCCAGAACCCTGATAGCTTGTGTGCGACACTCCTTAGAGCTAAATACTTCCCGAGAGGCAATATCCTTGCCACATCTCCAAAAGGAGGGATCTCCTACACCTGGCGAAGTATTCTAAGAGGGATTGATCTTCTCAAGCAGGGCATTATCTGGAGAGTAGGGAATGGAGCTAATATCAACATCTGGAACGATCCATGGATTCCGCGTGGTATTACAAGACGACCTTCTTCGCATCAAGGCCACCATTCGATTCACAAAGTTGCTGAACTTATTAATCCAGATGGGAGAAGCTGGAATAGACATTTGCTGGTCCAATTGTTTTGCGCAGAGGACGTTGATTCCATCCTCACCATTCCAGTTACAGGAGCAACGGGGGACTATATTGCTTGGCATCCAGATCAAAAAGGGAAGTTCTCTGTCAAATCAGCGTATAATATGTGTACGCATCTAGCAACTGTTCAAGCCGGACAACCATCCTCAAGCGCTACTGTAGCAAATCCGGCAAATATCACAGGTCGAGTTTGGACCAAAATTTGGAACCTTAAGGCGCCAAGGAAGATCTGTATGTTCCTTTGGAGATTCACTCATAACAGTCTGCCCTTGAAGATGAATCTACAACGCCGAGGTATTGATCTTGACACTAGCTGCCCATTATGTAGGAGGATGGATGAAGATGGGGGCCATCTCTTCCTTAAATGTAAATATGCCAAATCATGTTGGGTGGCAGCTAATTTAGATCACCTCCGGCTGCAGCTTCTTGAATGCAATAATGCAGCTGAAGTCACTGGTGTCTTGCTGTCACAATCTTCTGAGTATTCGACGTTGGGCGCCTTTCTTCTTTGGAATATTTGGTTCGCTCGTAATACAGCTAACTTGGGTGATCAAATAGGATCGGCACAAGATCTGGTATCTAAGAGCCAATGTCAAATGCTGGAGTTTCAAAGCAGTCAGGTTCTCAATGCTAATCCTAACCATCCTTCTTCTCACCACTGGATGGCTCCTCCTGCGCATTTTCTCAAGTTGAATATAGATGGTTCCTTTCTTGTTTCTGGCAAGGGAGGCTGGGGTTTCTGCATAAGGGATGGTGCAGGAACAGTAAAGGGAGCTGGGATGGGTTCCTTACATAACCTCGCAAATGCTTTTCATGCTGAAACAATAGCTTGTCTCCGAGCTCTCCAATGTGCAGCTGAAGAAGGTATGGACGTAATTATGGTGGAAACTGATGCTCTGGTTTTGAAGCAAGCTTTGCTCACTAATGACTATGATCTTAGCCAACTTGGGGTTCTGTTCCGGCAAGCTAAGCATATTATGCTCAATCGTTTTACCCAATACCAAGTTCTGTACTGTAATCGTAAATGCAATCATGTTGCTCATGTTCTAGCTAAACAGGGCGCCGGTTTAGTTCCCGGATCTGCCGTTGTTTATCGGTCTAATGTACCAGACTTTGTATCCTCTCTCGCAGCCAGTGATCTCACTTGGCTTGCTAATTAGTAAAGTCTTGGTTAACTCTAAAAAAAAAGAAATGGGAGATGCCTTTGGGAAACATTTTTACGCTCAGGTTCAATTACTGGTGAATGGTTAAAAACCTAATTACAGTATTCTCCTTTCCTCCCATGTCTAACCAAACAGAGATGGCATTGTTATTGTTAATAAGGTGTTCATTTCGAGGAATCGGATATTGAATTACCGTCGGATCATTGCTCATTTATTTAGCTTGAGGATTGGGATGTGTCAGTTCATCACCACTTCCTACTTCGTAAGCATAAGGACCTGTTTGGTTGGGTTGTGGTTGTTGACAAAGCTGATGTTGGTTGGCTATCTAGCAAACCTGCTGTGGCTGTGGGAAAGTGAACATACGGCTTTTGGTTGATCTAAACCATCTACAACATTTTAGAAAATGAGCACCGAAGTTTCAACACATTGCAAAAAGCTGACAGAAAGCTGCTTTGTCAAACAGCTAAATTTGCACTGTAAAGCCCACAGCTACTATTGGTAAAAGCTGCTGAAAAGCTAGCCGTTTGGTTGAGCTATAGCTTTTTTCAGTGAAAATCTACTTAAAAGCCTAATCAAACAGGCTCTAAGACTAGCGAAGAACATACCCTTGGCAGAAAGAGCGCAACATAAAAGCAGATTTGAAATCAGCATACAAAAAATATAGCTAGTTACAAACATGGTTGGCCGACTGGCAGTCAACCGGAACCACAATGAATCCCATGCCAAGAGGCCAAACTTGGAGAAAAGACCAGTAGGAGGCACGCATGCTGATGATTTCCGAGAAAATCAGCAAGCACATTATAAATTGCGGCTTATCACACTACACGCTACACAGGGAAGTAAACTGACCCTGTGTCTTGAACAGAATGAAAACTACAAATGACATCTGAAATATGCTGAAGTTATTGCAGTCATTCTAACCCAGAAACATTTTCGTTGGAAACAAGTTCCTCGAGTGAAGGTTTTCATGACAAAGCACATGAAGAGCAGCACCATCCCCAGGAGGCTATTAGCCTATTAACAGGTTGCTTCGATCCATGCAAGATCACTACAACATCTGCTCCATATGCTCCATATCAGCTGCAGTGGTTGAACCACTGCCGTAAACAGGGTGGAGGACGTGCCCCGCCACAGGATCGACGTGAACCCATTTCCTGCCAGTCAGCTTGTTGTGCTACAATCGCATTGCCTTCTTTCAGGCAGAAGAGAGTGTGAACCTTCCCCATGCCAACATAGTTCCCTGGATGGAAGCGGGTTCCCCTTTCGCGGACAATTATGTTTCCTGGTTCCACTTTCTGAAAAATCAATACAAGTGTAGACATTCGAGAACAGTACGAGATAATCTCCCACTTCTTTTTGTGATAATAAAGAATATGAGTACAGTAACAACCAATATGACATAATCATAGGAGATGCCTAAATTCCCCAACCCTTAGCTATTTCCACGCAATTTTAGGAAATTTATTCTGTAATCTCGTTCAATGTCATGGACAAGAAGAAACACCAAAAGCATAAGAAGCATCTAAAGATAGTACCTCTCCACCAAACTTCTTAACACCCAAATATTTCGGGTTTGAGTCACGTCCATTTTTTGTTGATCCAGCAGCCTTTTTGGTGGCCCAACGGCTAAAAACCAAGCTCATTCTTCCTGACGACTCTAGAATCAAGTATATTAAATAAAAAAAGTCAAATTACTTGTTCGGAATAGCAAAAATATACAAGTTGAAGGTCACAAACTGCTTCAAGCCTAGGCACCACCTGTAGCGCTAGTGTACAGCGAAACATCTGAAGTCAGGTCTTTGACATTTACTCTCCTGAAAACTGATGAGAGAGCCATCTTGCTTGCACAGTTGACCTGCATACATTATAAGGATTCTATCAAATATTTGGGTACTGTTTAGCACCAAAAAAAAAGAAACGAAAGTTCAATGTATGCTTATGCCTTGAGCTCTTTTCAGATTTCCTAATTGTTTGAGTCTAACATTTGGCTGCACTACTTTTACTAAGCCAAAGTGTCAACCTGTAAATGTCCAAACTAAGCCTTCCACTTACATAAGTCGTGATATCATACTCCTCTGTAGCTTTCCTGTCAACTTTTCTCCATTTGTGTGAGAAATTTGATTTAACAGAAAACTAGATCCAGTAATCTAGGCACCCAGGTACGAAGCATATTTGGATTTGAACAAAAAATAGAGAGGAAATACTTGTTTATCATAACTTCTTTAGCAAAAGCAACAAAATTGCGCAAATAACGAGTTCCTGAATTTATTCATTATCAATATGTTTGGAGGATACTGGATCAGGAATTTATCAGGAAGAACTGAATTCATAATTTTCATCAAATACTGGAGTAGTAAATTTAGAGAAGACTTTGTTTACTGGCGGAACATAAAAGGTTGTAAGTCCCTTCCAAATGAAAGTATCAGAAAAAGACTAATGTATGGGGTTTATTTTTTCAGATATCTGAACCGCATGCAGAATGGAGCTTCGCAATTGATTGAACAATATTGAGTTCGATGCAACATGCCGAATTGGTGGGCAAACTGCTTCAAATTAAGAAACTACTGGTAACTCTCTGGCTTGCTGTGCCTTGCCTGGACCTTTAAGGCTCTAACTGATGTGTTTTCGATCGAAACTTGTTCAGAAGTAGTACCATCGACAAATTCAACATTTTATTATGGTTTTTACTGAACAGTCTAGAGTTTAAATTTTCTTTCTATTAAAAATTGACTTCACATTTTGCATGATCTCCTCAACATTTGCTAATAAATTAATTTTCGTTGCAAATATTAATGGACATAACCAATGACTAATATTGTGCAACCTCCACAGGTTCGTTGTGGACATTTTAAAGCAGTGTTATATTTAAAGCTAAGTAAACTTGGATAACTAAACATGAATTCATTTTTAGTTTTTGAACGAAAGCTGGATCAGATTTAAAGGAGCATTTGGTCGTCCGCATTGAATAAGGCCAATGTCTTGAATCTAGAAAGTGTGAAAACAGTACAATCACATGCTATATGAGCATTGATTTGGTTAAGCAGGTTAGTTAGCCTTCAGTTTTGATGTCACCATATCGTAGATGTGGTGGACGTAGCGACGATGACCCTCAGCAGAGATAGGGGGTTGGAGGGTAGGGACGTACTCTCAACTTCGCGCTAGACCCGGTGGGCATGTCACATCAAGGGGGGACTAGCTAAATATCTTGTCACGTCACTCTGCCGACATACAGATGGGTGTGTGTACGAGTCTAATCAGCTTGGTGTAAGAGCATGATCGTATTGTGTGGGTAAAGCATAGAAATTTTATAAAGTGTAAACTAATCAATTAGACATATCCATGGTCACGAATGGCACATAACTCATTCATGATGAAAAGAACCTATCATTTCCCCCTTTGCTACTTTCCTCTACCTCTTTATTGTTGGAACCTATGGACAAGTTATGGGGGAGAGTCCTTGCTCATATGTGTTAGTCGTGGACCCTCACATTGTTGGAAAATACCCTTGATATAAAAAATGGTTTTCATCAAAAAGAGCCTTTGAACTTACTGTAGTATTTAACTAAAAACACAATTTATGCAAAAGAGCCATAAAGCCATTTCCCTTGTTTACGCCTGCATGTAGCGGTACGTTTCCTATGAGGGGTATGTTGAGTATGCAAAGCACTCATCGACATGCTTTGTTATGATGGTGTACAAATGATTATAACAAAGGACTATGCTGATGAAGACATGGACGAGGATAACTATTATGATGATCCCGAGAAATAGGTCGTGTGGACTTTGTCGACTGCCTATGGCACCGATGGAGCCGCTTCACTTTTTGTTCCACTGTTTCTCTAATGGTAATAATGTCGTAAGACATGGTACTATGTAAGAGTGTGGCATATCGTATTCAAACTTCATAAGAACTCTGATCTCGTATAATGGTATATATTTTCGCTAGTGTCTGTCAGCCTGATCCTGGACTGACGAGGATGAACACAGGGGGTCTGGAAGTTAACATCAGACTCTCACATGATGTCTTTGAAGACCAAATATGTTGTTTGTCATTCATGTGACTACTTCTTCATACATCTTTTCTTACATAAATCCATGAGTCTAATCTTACTTTATATATGTTGGTATTGGTCTTGGAACAAAGATGATGACCAAGGTCGAGCTTATAGAGATTAGGGGAGATTCATCTTATTCTTCATAACCAAGTAGCCAGCGACAAGGGGAGTTCCATCAACTGTAGCTAGCTAGTTAGGTTATTATGCATGAACTGAAATGAATTGGTTGTAGTAATGTGGATATTTAGAAGTTGATTTGTTCTCAAGTAACTTATGTGGATATTGATGGAGATGTTAATGTGTTCTTATTTTTATTCTATTCATATCATTTCTGCTGGTTTGCTACAAATGTGAATGTCTACTTGTGATATGAATGTATTTTGTGAATTTGGATGTTTCGGGGGCTAGCCAAAAGATAGCAAAAATGATTGCTATTATAATGTATATACCAAGCATAAGCCAGATGATTCATCAGAAGGAACCGTTTGTGATATCGAGCATAAGCTAGAAGAATTGTCTGGGATAACATGCATATCCTAGACGGTTCTTAAGTATGAACCATTTGGGATAAGTTTTAATCCTAGATAGTTATAGAACCGTGTGGAATAAGTGTCCATTATCCCTAACACATGTTTTCAGATGACAGACAAAACCGTCTAGAATGATGATTTTGAACCGTCTAGAAACATGATTTCTCTAGTAGTGCCATCTTCCTCGACAGGATCTCACTTGAGACACCGTGTACATGAGAGACAAGTAGGTGGCGGAGATCAGCATCGTCGCTGGGTTCAAGCAATAGGACAGCTCAGAATGGAGTAAGACAGAGCAACACATGATAGAGAGCTGAGGAAACTACGTTGTTGTGCTCTCTCTCTCTCTCTCTCTCTCTCTCTCTCTCTCTCTCTCTCTCTCTCTCTCTCTCTCTCTCTCTCTCTCGTATTGTGGAGAAACGGAGATGGAAAGGAATGAGATATGGAGGAGCCCACATGAGAGGACACCTCTCACGTTTCCATGGAACAGGTGTCACGCGAAAAGTGAGTCCGACAGAAGCGCTTGCTCGACCAGGCGAACGCAAAGCATTTTCCAAGCAAGAATACACGAGGATTAGCATTGTTAGGTTTAGTCCCATATCGGTTGTGGACAGAGATAGAATACGATTTATAACGGTGATGGTAGCCCCTCCTATCAGGCTAGTCTTTTAGAGAGAGAGGACCCAAGATCTCTTATAAGCCTGTGTTGGGCCTAGGGCGCAATGTGGACTAGAACGCTGGTGTTTAGCGGGTCCAGAATTGCGCAGCAAGTGGTATAAGAGTCTAAGTGCCCGGATATAAATCTCGAGGACCTCACGATTGCCGATCATGATTGGTAGGCTAGAAGGATGGTGTAAACAGGCCTCGGTATGACCGATGTGTGAAGGGGAGTTTTGTTGAGTTTAGTTCCACATTGGTTTTGGACAAAGATATGACATTACTTATAACGGTGAGGATAGTCCATCCTATCGAGCACTTATAAATGTGAAGATAGTACCTTATATCAGACTAGTTTTTTAGAGTGAGATGATTTAAGACTTTATATTAATCTGTGTTACTCTATGATTAAACCTAGGATATAGTGAGTATTAAAACCCTAGTTTTTAGTAGATCCAGAATTGAGCAACAAACGTGATAGACTGGCGGGCCAAGCACGAGAATTAGTTTCGCTCGTAGACGCAGCTGTATCTTGTTGCTAGACGACGACGGGAAAGGTTCTACATACGGTCATAGATACAGTGAGTTGGAGATGCGAGAAGCATTAGCACGGGCCAAGGTAGTTGGCCCAATTGACATATGTTGCATATCTCAGCGGGAGGTTACTCCAATTGTTATGTGTGTGCATCATGGTCGAAGGTCACGGTTCACCGACGACAGGCTGATTTAAAATCCCGCAACATCTCTGTTGCTCAGGCTTAAGGATAAATTAATTGAACGCGTGCCACGCGCAACGTGCCCGGGCACGTGATTGTACTTTTTTTTTGAAATGCACGTGATTGTACTTTACTCACTCCAAAGCCGTAGCTACCTAGACCAAAGTAAAATAAAAGAAATCTGAAATATATAAACCGGAGATGCTAATGAATCATATTAGCTAGGAGTCCGATGTATGCGTTAGACTCCCTGGTTCTACTACTTCAGAAAAAGCATGGACCACGCGGCCTCGTGCTCATCTCCGGCGCACATGCACGTCGCGCTCCCCGCAACTCCATCAGACCATGACTAGGGCTGGATACCGAGCTGGCTCAGTCCGGTTCGGCTCGACGTGAAAACTTGTTAAAAATGCGGCTCAGCTCCTTAAGTTAGCAAGTTCAGATTGTTGCTCGACTCAGCTCGTTGTTGAGCTCGAGCTGCTCGTGAGCAGCTCGTGAACCAAGATCTAGTTGAATCGATTCTTTACAATCTGACAATGTTGCTAAATAAGAGATAAGTAAAATACTATGTAAATAGATTTCTCTAAACCAAATTAGTTTGAACACAACACATAAGACTATTATAAAAGTTCCATAAGGCATAATGGTTCCATTTTCATATAGAGTTCAGAGCATACACAATTAAAAATATTAAATCTAAAATAGCATAATTAGGAAGGTTTTAAATAGCCATCAATTATTTTTTCCTACCTCAAAAGTCAGTAGATATAATTCCTTGCATATATATAGTAGTACCAGTCAAAAGAAGAATGAAAAACATTTCTTCACTATTTCCAATCTGCAAAATACATAATTGTAATCGAAGTAAGCTTTAACGAGCTAAAGAGCAGCTGACCTAGCTCGACTCTCGCTAAATTAACGAGCTAAAAAAGGAGCTCAGCTCGGCTCGTTAATTTTATAAACTTAGCACGAACCGAGACACTAATGAGCGAGCCGACCATGACCAATTCCCAAAAGATTATACGCCGTACAAAGCTAAAGCAGCACAGCAGTGTGCATGGATCTCGAGGCCCACAGGCCACCCACAGCAGTGTGCCATATTCAACCACATTGTGCTGGAAATCCAATGATCTGTGAGCATGGAAGACGCTTACACCTGCACGGCTGCTACGACCCCGCTCGACTTATATACGAGAGCATCCATCAGGAGCTCAGGTCGCAGTCACAAGCATTACATAGCACTAACCGAAGCAGAGTGAGGTAGTGTAAGTGTGAGAGGGAGAGCAGGTGATCGAGCAGCTAGCCATGGGGTCGTTGCCGCGGGGGGAGATGCCTCACGCCGTGATGATCCCGTACCCGGCGCAGGGCCACGTTACCCCGATGCTGAAGCTGGCAAAGCTGCTCCACGCGCGGGGCTTCCACGTCACCTTCGTCAACAACGAGTTCAACCACCGCCGCCTGCTACGCACGCAGGCTGTCGGCGCGCTCGACGGTGTGCCGGGCTTCCGGTTCGCCACCATCGACGACGGCCTCCCGCCGTCCGATCGCGATGCCACACAAGACATCCCTTCGCTGTGCTACTCCACCATGACCAGCTGCTTCCCCAGGTTCAAGGAGCTCGTCGCAGAGCTCAACAAGGAGGCGGCCAAGACCTCCGGCGGCGCGGTGCCGCCGGTGACATGCATCGTCGCCGACAGCATCATGACGTTCGCCCTCCGCGCCGCGCGGGAGCTCGGCCTCCGCTGCGCCACTCTCTGGACTGCCAGCGCCTGCGGCTTCATGGGCTACTACCACTACAAGGACCTCGCCGAACGCGGCATCATCCCTCTCAAAGGCATGCACTTACATATGCAACACTGTCTTTCTTCTTCACTCAAATGGGAGAGATATTATTGCTTTATACAGTGTTTACAAAGTAACTCAGTAGAAATTACAACGCCATCTTCTTTAGTAACGATCAAATAACACATGTATAGTCTACTGATTTGTTGTGGTACTTTTTGCTGTGTTGTGCACTTGTGCTGCTTGTCTGCTTCTTCCCGAGAAATTAAATTTGTTTCAAATATCTACATAATGCAAATTTGGTCTTCTTGTGCTATGTTGTGGTGCAAGTGCAACATAGTTAATTGACAATAATTGTTGCTTGTGCAGATGAGGCGCAGTTGAGCAATGGATACTTGAACACGACCATCGACTGGATACCAGCGGTGCCGAAGGACCTTCGGTTACGCGACTTCCCAAGTTTCCTGCGCACCACAGACCCGAACGACATCATGTTCAACTTCTTCATCCACGAGACGGCCGGCATGTCGCAGGCGTCGGCGGTGATCATCAACACCTTCGACGAACTCGACGCTCCGCTGCTCGATGCAATGTCAAAGCTTTTGCCACCCATCTACACTGTGGGACCGCTCCAGCTGACGGTGCGCAACAACGTGCTCAAGGAGAGCCCGGTTGCCGACATCGGGTCCAACCTGTGGAAGGAGCAGGACATGCCGCTCCAGTGGCTTAATGGTCGTGCGGCCCGCTCCGTCGTGTACGTCAACTTCGGGAGCATCACGGTAATGTCGAAGGAGCATCTGCTGGAGTTTGCATGGGGGCTAGCAAACACCGGCTACGCCTTCCTGTGGAACGTGCGTCCCGACCTCGTCAAGGGCGACGAAGCCGCGCTGCCTCCGGAATTTTTCAAGACGACGGAGGGGCGTAGCATGCTGTCGACGTGGTGTCCGCAGGAGACGGTACTGGAGCACGAGGCCGTGGGGGTGTTCTTGACACACTCGGGGTGGAACTCGACTCTGGAAAGTATATCAGCCGGCGTGCCGATGGTGTCTTGGCCGTTCTTCGCGGAGCAGCAGACCAACTGTCGGTACAAGTGCACAGAGTGGGGTGTCGGGATGGAGATCGGCGAAGAGGCGAGTAGGGCTGAGGTAGAGGCCATGATACGAGAGGCCATGGAGGGGGAGAAGGGGCAGGACATGCGGCGCCGCGTGCTGGAGCTCAGAAAGAGCGCGGTGGCCTCTGCCCAGCCGGGTGGCAGGTCTATGCGCAACGTTGATAGGCTCATCAACGAGGTACTGCTGGCTTGAAGCAATTATTATTGTTTTAATAACATGCTATGTATTGCTTAATTTCATGTCTTTTTATAGTTTATCACTACTCATATCATTTCATAGCATGAACTTTGGAATGACTCTGTAATAATTTAGGCTGCGTGCATCTTTGGGTGTAAAAGCAGGGAGAGAGTTCTCTTTTATTATCAATTTTTTTGTTATTGATGTCTTGGCACCTTACATCATATATGACAATCCTTGAATATAATGTGTGGATCGTTTGAGTGGTCAGATTTGCTATTCCTCGGTCGTATGTGGAATGAGTTGCCATCCTCCAATCTAAAAATTCCACAAAAAAGGTTTTTCTTGTATTTTTGTTGGAATATTTTTTAGAAGAAAGGTCATCTCGCCACGGTTCCATTTTATGGAAATAAAACAAATGACCAAGCATGCATTGTAGTTCAGTATATTCGCCATTCTAAGAACTGTCCGTGAGCACTAGTCAGAAATTACGCAAGCAAACATTGCAAATAGCACTCATAGGCATGGCAAAAACGATGGCCATTCTGCTTAAAGCACCAAAACCCTTACCGATGCAACTCCCGGTCTGGCCCGATTCTTCCGCCCCGCCCACCCTCGGTCCAATATCGTGCAATTGGTGGTGGGGTGCATGAGGGGCCACCCTAACCACCCAAGTATCTCATGCGCGGCGGAGTGCAACCCGACCCCATTGGTTAAGTGGCGCAAGCTTGGCGGTGGCGTGAGGGGCCACCCTGCCCATATGGGAGGCTCAGATGTGGTGGGGGACACCTCACCCCCTGTTTGCGGTGTGAGCTTGGAAGCGGGGTGAGGGGCCACCTCGCCCACACGAGAGGCTGGGTGCACAGTAAGAGGCATCCTGACCTCTGCCTGGTTTGGTGGTGCAAACTTGGCGGTGAGGTGAGGGGCCACCCCGCTTGCCTATGAGGCTCAATGTGTGAATTACTATATGAGTTTTCAAGATTACTAAATTACTCCGATTAATGTTATATTATGAATTCAGGTTTATTCCTTTTTACTTTTTTGTAGGCTTAAAGAGAGTGGTAAAACCAGTTTTTGATGTCTTTTAACTTATTTATGTATAAGGTGGCGGGTTAAGTTGAACTCTATCTTGTACTACTGTTGTTCTTAAGTTTCTTGATTTCAAACAAAATTTTTGTCCATGTTTGATTAGGTAAAACTGCATGTGTCGTAGATATAAGTCTAGACAATAAACTTGTGGCACCCCCGGTCGATTACGTCGACCTCCGGGCGTGCTTGGGGAGAACGAGCGAGAGCGATGCACAAGTCAGTCATCGATGTAAATCAGTATTTGTATTAGAGCGTGGGATCGGGAGTTACAAGCGAAAAAAGATCCCCCTCACACTACCCTCTAGGGGGGTATTTATAGGGTTTGAGGGAGGGAAAATGCAAGATTACAGTTTTATCCCGAAAGTACGGGACTATTATAAGGGCATTATGGTCATTTCCCTACCCCCTAAGGAATCTTGGAAGAATATGCCCGGGCATGTTTAGGAGAATCTTCTGGAGAACGTAATGGCCTCGCTTGTGGACTCGTCGAGGATAGCCCTGATGCGGAGAGTGGGCTCGTCAGGGACAGCGCTGACGCGGGAGCGTCGACGTGAACCTTGACAGCGTCGCGGTGATCCTGAACGATGTCGATTCGGGGTTGCGCGAGGACCCTCCCTTCAACAGTAGCTCCTTGCCGGTTGGGGCGGTCGAACAGCACCCGTCCGAGCCAGCACACTAATCCCGATGGGTTGGTGCGCAGGCCGAATCGACGACGAGGCCCCTCCTATTTTTTCTTTTTCTTATCTTTTTTCTTTTATTTTTCTCCTCTTTTTCTTATTTTTCTCCTCTTTTTCTCCTCTTTTTCTTCTCTTTTTTCTTTCTTTTTTCTTCTTTTTCTTCTCTTTTCTCTTCTTTCTCTTCTTTCTCTTCAGGTGGTAACAAAGATGATCATTGTAATTGTGTGGTTTAGTTTTGTGCTACTGTTCTCAATACAAAATTGAAAGTAGATAAAAAAACTGATGTAAATGTCTTCTTGTCTTTGTGAACAAGATGGCACGATAACTAAAAACTGACAACATGATAACTGACATTCTCTTCCGGTGGTAAAAAAGATGATCAAGATAATCGTTACAATCCTATGTTTTAGTTCTATGTTATTGTTGTCAATACAAAACTAAAAGTTGACCCAAAAAAAAACTAACGTGAATATCTACTCGTCTTTTTTCAGATTATTAAATAGCTTCTTGTCCTGTGCTAACTGGTTCTCAAGCTTATTGTTTCCACAAACCTTGTATAGTCATAAGACTAAAATAAGTGTTCATGTTTAATATGGTAAAATTGTATTAATGTATATGACCCGAAGACCAAATAATATGTGCGTTTGGTGGTCCGGTGACAAATATTTAGCTAGCATATTGTGTTTTTCAATTCTTGCAGTTCAAGTTGTTGAGGTAATCTGACAGTGTTTAATGATAAAATGGTGGGTACTCACACGAATAGATAATAACAAATCTAGTGACTATATGTGTAACTACAGCAGTAGGTGGATATACTAACTAGTCTTTGCTTTTTAGTTGGTGTGCTATAAACGTGAGTGGACGATAGGAAAATGGAGAGAATTAGGGAACGGGCATGATGAGAATGAAGCGCACGTAGAGCTTACATGCTGTTACCATACTAAGCATACATCTCAAAGCTCTTTTACTCCTTTTAGTCGCCCCTCGCTAAATGATCAAGGCCATATGCAACTTAAATACTAGCCATGATCGCTAGCAGCAAGCTTGTCATGGTCCATGGGGTCGCTCGGTGTTGCGTGCCGTTTTTGTGTGACGCACAGGACAGGATGAGAGGCGGGGTGGAACGTGGCAGTATGTACCTAGTTGGGTATGGGTATGTGTACCTAATCTAAGTCGATTTCAATTATTATAACATCAAACAGTGGGTTCGATTGGTACCTAAAAATTATGTGTACATATTTTGTTACGAATATATATACCTAATCTATTCAATTCCAATTAACATCAACAGTGGTTTCGATTGGTACCTAAAAATTATGTGTACATATTTTGTTACGAATATATATACCTAATCTATTCAATTCCAATTAACATCAACAGTGGGTTCGATTGGTACCTAAAAATTATGTGTACATATTTTGTTACGAATATATATACCTAATCTAGTCAATTCCAATTAACATCAACAGTGGGTAGATATTGCTTAGATCACATTTATTTTCGCATACGACATCGAAATAGATAGTGGCGGATAGAAATACAAACATGGATAGTGTCGGTCACGAATACGGTATGAATAGCAATCGAATTTGGTGCGATGATAAAGATTTTATCGAATATCATTAAAAAATAAAATGTATATGTCGGTGTTTTGTTCCGGTAATAATAAATGCGAGGCAGCGTATGCGTAGCAGATCTAGGTGGGTACACACGAGACACAGAATTTGAGCAGGTTCAGACCCTCGGAAAGAGGTAATACCTTACGTCCTGTGTTTGGTGGATTGTATTGCTTGTGTATCGAGCGCTGCAAGCCCTTGAGAGTACATCTCTAGGTTGCTAGGGTTTATGTGTATGAGAGTACAAATTCCTGCCTTATATAGCCGGCGAGGACAGAGTTACAAGAGTCCGGATCGGTTTATAGATTGATTTCCTAATTGGTTATAACTAGAATCCGAGTATATCAGGAAGGCACATGTCCATGTCTTGTACTCCACGTCGATGAGGCGCCCGTATAGAAGTCGGACTCCGAATAGTCGGCCCAGCCCACTCTGTGTCCAAAAGGCCGGCTTTGTCCTCCTTGACGATATCCGGGTGCTATGTCATCGTCAGTAGCCCCCGAATCCTTCACGATCTGGCTGCCGTTGGCTTTCTCCCTGGAGCAAGTTTCCCGAGTGGTATCCGCCTGAGCTTGTGTCCTAATTACTTGCAGAGAGATTGTGAAGGACTCATAGAACTCCTGTATAAAAAATATCAAGTCGAGTAATATTTACCCGTAAGGCAGGAATATCATGGCAGGTGAGCTAATAATGGGTAAATCCTGACGGTATCCGGTCATTTCTAGCAGATGGAGACCGGCTATCGACCCAGCGGAGGGCATACCATGAATCCAACCAAATTCCTGGTTTCCCGAGTGACTCGGGTCCAGCTAGTGTCCCTTTGAGGGAAATACCCTCGGAATTCGTGTCAGAACCAGAACACAAGCTGTAGCGCTTCGGTCCCAAGTAGTTGGTGTCCGATTAGTGGCCCACTGAAGGTGCACCACAACTGCCCTTCGCTCGGGTGTATTCAAGTGATTGCGTTCCTCTGGAGGCCAACCACCAAAACTCTTCAAACCGTAACGTTCAGTTCCGAGTTATTCGGTAACCGACTAGTGACCCGTTAAAGGCACGTTACAGTCGCTCTTTATGTGGGGTGTATTCAAACGGCCCGTTAGTCTCGGAAGACCAACCGTTGAAATCCTGATCTGACGGATGCTGGAAACGGTAACGCCTTGCCGTGGAAGCGGACGGGTTGCGCCCGTGGGGGCGGAAAGACCGCGCCTGTGGAAGCGGAAGAGTCGCGCCATCAGGTTGCCTTGCTTTATAAGATTGGAGGGAAACGCGCGGACCATTCGCACTTGCTCATTTCGCACTTTGCCATTTACTCTCAGCAGTCGCTTCGTCTTCCTCGCGCCCCACCGAATCAAGAGCACCACCGCGCATTGAGCAGCCGTCCTTGCAGCCCCTCGCTGCTGCGTAGAGCCCGCCTCATAGCGCATCCGATTCCTCAACTCAGCCGGCGGAATCTAGATTGGGGATTGGAAAAAACCCTAGATCAGTTTCGCCGCCGCCGAATGCCCACCTCCATCTGGGAAGTGGATCTGCTCGAAGAAGAAGAAGACGCGTTGGTGTGGGCGACACTCGGCGAAGGAGTCTCCTCAACCGGTTCAATGGCGCCCTGGTCGAAGTCCACGGCAACAGAGGCCCGGCTGCGCGCCATGGTGGAGGCAGGAGTGCTTCCACCGAAGGATTTGATCGAGTGGCGTGCCACTGGCGGGGAGGACTTCCCCACTCCCAACACGGGAGAGGTCGTCGTCCACGCCCCCTTCTTCCACCGTGGCTTCTCCATCTCGGCGCATCCTTTTTTGCGCGGCTTGCTCTACTGCTACGGGTTGGAGTTGCACAACATCAACCCGAACGGGATGCTCCACGTGGCGTGCTTCATCACGCTGTGCGAGTGCTACTTCGTGATCGCGCCGCACTTCGCACTCTGGAAGCAGCCTCGAGATCCCCTTCCAGTCGTCGGACAAAGGGTGGCACTCGGAGTGGTTCTATTGCTCCAATGTCGAGCCGTCGCTCCCAAGGTTCGAGGGTCAGCCGCCGGAGATCAAGGCGAGCTGGACCGAGCTTCCCCAGGAGTGGGAGCAGCCCGCAGTCGAAGTTCTTCAGGCGTATCTCGCCCAAGTCCTTCAGTCTGGTGTGACCGGGGTCAGAGTCATTGCCACCTTCATCTGCCGCCAGATCCAGCCGACGAAGCTGAGGGTCCATCCGATGTTTGAATACACCAATCATCTGGATGTGACCCGGGAGTCAGCCGAAGCGCTACCGGAGGAGGAGGCACGACGCCGAGTCGGGAGGCTGCTGGCCCAGGGAACGGACCTGGATACTTCCGGACATCCGACACCCTTCAGCCATTCCAATTCTCCGAACCAGGTGAACAATCACTCCTCAGACTTCGTGATTTGTAGTTTGTGCTGTAGGCGAGTCATATTCGGACTATGTTTGTGCGCGCCGACCTCGCAGGACCTCTTCGGCTTCAGTTCCAGCGCCCCTCTTCTGGAGAACGAGGTCTGGAACCAACCGTGGTACGCCGACGTCCCCAGCAACGGACAGCCGCCGCAGGGGGGAGCCAGACCCTCCACTACTAGCACCGGGTCGTCGAGGGAAGGGACACCTGTTGCCGGGGAGCCCAACGCCCCTCTGCCGAGTGCAGCGGCTCCTGCGGGAGATGCTCAGGACGAGGACAGCGACGTCCCTCTCGTCATGCGACGAAGGAGGAGGCCTGCTGACGACGCTTCCTCGAGCGGGCAGAGCAGCTCCTCTGCCAGTCCTGACCAGGCGATGCTAGCCACCGTCGCCGAGGAGGTTCCCCAAGCGGCTAGGGATCGGAGGGGGAAGAGGACCGCTACGTCGCCTTCGGGGAACAAGGCGATTCTTCGGTGCCGCCAGCCTCGACAACCACCGCGCCGGGGCAGCAGGCCTCGTGGCACAAGTGGCACATTCCCATCCCCCGGGGCGTCAGGTATGCCACCGACAATGCATCTTCTGCCCCTTTTTGCTTTATTGTAGATGATAGTCATAACCCGGCCAGGGCGGAGGTGGTTCGGAGCCGGGTGTCCGACCCCCATCTCCTCCGAGGGCGGCAGCGACTCCTTCTCCGCAGCCTTCTCTCCGACGGGACCACGCGCCCCTAGCCCCGCCTTCCGCTCCTCAGCCGGAATAGCCCAGCGCCGGAGTGCAGGCTCCAGCTGAGTCGGAGCAGACGGGCCCGAGTCGGGCGGGAACCGTCCCACCGGACCACAGGGGGAATCTAGCGATGCCGGTAGAGGAGATCGAGATCGATCGCGTGCCCCCTCCTCTGCCAGGCTCCCAGCTGGCGCTCCAGCCGCTGCGGGTCCGACAAACGGATCCCGCAAGGCCGAGCGAGATCCTCCGGGAGATCGACGACGTTCGGGAGGCAGAAGAATGGGGCGAGGCGATGGAGATCGCCGCCCAGCTTGGAGAGACGCTCCCGGCGCTGTTGAAGATGGCAAAGGAGAGCGCCAACCTGATGAACGGCAAGCTACGACCGTTAATGCAGGTAGAGCTTTCGCCCTTGCATTTTTGTTTTTATTTTCTTGTTTTTTGCCCGTGAGTGTACCGATGGTGCACCCACTGGGGAGTAGCCCTCGTGCCTCTGCCCGACTGCCTCAGGCGGGTGGAGGCTCCTTATTAGCCTATAGATTTCGCACTGGGGGCACGATCAGTGCACCCAGTGGGTGTAGCTCTCGAGCCTCCGGCTGACTGGAACAGTCGGACGGAGGTTCTTCTTGGCTTGTAGGTTTCACATTGGGGGCACGATCAGTACACCCAATGGGTGTAGCCCTCGAGCCTCCACTCGATTCGTGAAACCGAGTGGAGGGTCTTGACGCTTTTCTCGAGTAGCTGATATTTTATCCGAGTAGCTGACTTCCTCTGTTGTAGAGATTAACCCACCGGTCTAGAGAGAAGACCGAATTCCTTCAGGAGCAGCTCCCGGCCTTCAACTGACTCGGCCAGCGCAAGGCCGAGTTGGACAACTTGAAGGGTACCCTCCAAGCGACGCAGGAAGCAGCCCGCGCGCGAGGGGTCGAGATTGTAGCCCTGAGGAGGGACATCACCCAAGAGGCCGCCTGGGCTCAAGGTAAGAAAGCCGAGTTTCTTTGATCTTTTTTGCTTTCGTCGTGCTGACTTGTCTTCTGCAGCTGCAGAAGACGAGGCCTCCAAGCTCAGGCAGGAGCTCGAGGTGATGAAAGCTCGCATCGGGCAACTGGCCTCTGCTGAAGACAGGGCCTCCAAGCTTCAGGAGGAGGTCCAGGGGACTAAAGCTCATGTCGGGCAGTTGGAAGAGGAGGCGACCGTCCTTGACGGTAGCCTGAGGAGGGCGCTGGAGGCTGTCGAGGCGGCGAACAAGAGGGTCTCGGACTTCGCCGCTGGTAACTACTTGACCTGGGTCTTGTTTAGCCAAAATCCGCTAAGTACTTTATTGATGCATTTGTGCTGTCTTTACAGCATTCTAGATACGTGTCAACAAGATCAACGAGACGGCCGAGTCCTTGAAGGCGGCTGGGCGGAAAATTTACGACGCGTTATTGGAGGACGACCCGACTCCGGATCATGTGAAGGTGGTCGTGGAACGTCTTCGGCGGGCGCCCGATGAAGTGAAAGCCTTGCAGAAGGAGTCCACTCGGGCCGGAGTTGAGTTCGCGCTCGTGGTGGCTAAGTCCCACTATCCCTCGATTGATATGAAAGAGATAGAGGATGGACTTGCCGCTGACGTCCCCAAAGATGAGGTCTCGGCGCTGATCGCAGAAGTCCTTCCGGCCGCGGAGTCCCTAGCCGGACGTGCTAATCAAGCATAGATGTGACGTAGCTGTTCAATGTTCTATGC
>JAGXJF010000032.1:0-123929 GCA_019208055.1 Stipa capillata | reverse complement strand
GGCCTCCAGCTTCATCATCTCAACCCTAACGGCATTCTGCACATCGCATGTTTCATCATGCTGTGCGAATGCTTCTTGGGGACTCGGCCTCACTAGGGGTTGTGGAAGAAGACGTTCGTGGTGAAGGCACAGCCGGTCAAGGCCGGCGGGCGCCTCTCCATCTGCGGGGGAGCCGGTATCCAAGTGAAGTCTGGCGCGAAGTACTTCAAGCTACAACTCCTGGGACACTGTGCGGAGGTGGCAAGACGGGTGGTTCTACTGCCCGGACGAGCTCACACCGACTGCCCAGGAGGGGGTTTCCAAAGTACGTCCCCGGCCCCCCGGTCTGGCAGAAGCGTTGGGGCGCCAAGCTTTCTAGCGCAGAGATATCGGAGATCGAGCGGCTTACAAGGAGGATCCAACGGCTCTAGGACAAGGGGCTTACTGGAGTCGACCTCATCGTGACCTGGTTGAGTCGGCGAATCCACCGCTGCAAGCTAGGACGCACCCAATGTGGGAGTATTCGGGCGCGTCCGACTCGACCAGGGTGTCATCGGCGGAGCTCTCGGATCGCCATTTCACGGAGCTCCTCAAGAACTTGACCAAGGAGTGATCCGGTCTCACCAGGGCACCGCACATGGTGCCCTATTCTGCAGCCAACCCGCCACCGACTGTAAGCATTTCGTCTTCCGAGTCGATCGCTTTGCATTATTGTTTCTTCATTTCTTCTGAAATCGAGCCTTTGACATTGCAGACTTTGCTTAACTTGAACTCCATGCCGCCACTCCCCAGCAAAACTCGGCTCCGGAGGCTTTGGACGATGTGGAGGTCAATGAGGAAACCCCCGAGGGCGGGGATCCGGAACGGGGGCGAGTTCTGGTCGATTCGGGAAGACGAGTCGGAGGAGGCCCCTTTGACCATCAAGCGGAGGGTGCGGACAACGCCTCCGGGTCCGGGGCCTCGCGAACCCAGGCGGAGTCGGGTCAGGCGGAGTCGGCTGCCAAGCGGGCACGGGCCAACTCTGCCAGCCCCGCGGTACAAGTTACCACGCCTGCCGTCAGGCCGACTGCGTCCCCAGTCGGTATTCGCCAGTTCTTCTGGGGGTCCGTCCGCCCCGGAGAAACCGAAGAAGAGGAAGGTGGTCCCGACGACCACCAGGTACGCTTCTTTTGCTTTCTTCCATATTTTGATTGAAAGGAGTAGATGCCGAAGTCAGTTTGCACTTTTGTCTTTTGCAAAGTCCAAAGGAAGCTCACCGACAAAGGAGGCTTCCAGCCCAGCGTATCCATGGGTCCGACTCCACTCCCGCCGCCGAGTCGGCCTCTCCAGCTCCGACTGCGACTGCGCCCCACGCGCAGGCGCCCACCGTGTCTGTGGTGGTGACACTGGAGTCGGGCGAGGGAACGAGGCCAGCCGTGTCTCCGACTGCGGCTGTGCCCAGCGTGCTAACGCCTGCTGCGCCCGTGGCAGAGACGCCGGAGTCGGGCACGGGTACCGGACCAGTCGTGGCACCAGCTGTCGACCCGCAGCCTCCGCCGACTCCCGTCAGCGAGGCGACAACGGAGCCGGCGGCCGCGACCGGCGCCGACTCCTCAACGGGCAGGGCCGAGAGCCAGCCCACCACCAAGTCCTCCCCGGTGGCTGAACGAAGCCTTGCGCCGGTTCCTTCGCCCGCGGCCGAAGAAAACGGCACCCGGTTCGTCGAGTGGCCTTGTGCCCGCGCTGTTGCTGCCAAGCTGCAGCACAGAAGACCTGGAGGCAGCGCAAAGGGCCACTGACCGCGTCGCTGCCCTCAGCTCCAAGCTTAGGGAGTTTGCTGACGCGGCCAAAACCTTGGCGGACTCGGCCGAGGTTTTGGAATCTTCCGTCGGGGTAGCCTTTGCATCCGAACTTCGCTTGATCTTAACACTGGGAGCACAATCAGTGCACCCAGTGGGTGTAGCCCCCGAGTCTCGAGTCGACTGTTTGAGTCGGCTGGAGACTTATTAACTCGGATCCCACTGACTCGAATTTTCCTTTGTCCAGGCTGCGATCCGACTTGGCGGAAGCAGCCAGGCGCTTTTGGAGAGGAATGCCTCTCTCGAGAAAGCGCTGGCTGATGAGAAGGCTAGGACTCGGCAGCTTGAAGAGAAGCTTGCCGCCGCAGGGAGTAAGTATCCGAATCATTGCAGTTTTTTGCCTTTAAGATTTCGTTGATTCTTATCTTTTTGAGTCGGCAGATGTGCAGGCCGAAAACAACCGTGTTCGCGAGCGGTTGAAGGCCTCTATCCCGATGGAGAGGGCGAAGGAGATGATCACCGTCCGGGAAGCCAAGCTCGATAACAAGCTTAAACAGGCTCGGGAGAACATGAAAACCTTCGCCTCCCTACAGTCGGAGCGTCAGCAGCTGGCCACTCAGTTTGAGCAACTGACGGCCACCAATCGCGAGCTGCAGACGCAAGTCAACAGCTTCTACTCGGAGATGACCGAGTTGCAGCAGCGGCATGCTGCGGCCATCGTCGAGTGGGAGAAGTGGGAGTCGGAGCTCATGGGGCATCTCAAGAAAGCCAATGAGACCTTGCTCGGTGAGCTTTCGAGTCGCTCGTCAACTTCTTTTGTCCATTCCCTTGCTTAGTTCCTTGTAATAATAGCAGATGCTTGCCCAGAACTGGAGGAGGAGGCAAGGCATGCGGCGCTCCGACTCCGAGCACTGGAACACCCGGCTGAATTAGCGCTCGAGGCCTTCTGGACACCCGAGTTGATGTCCAGTTGTATCGTCACTCTGGAGGATCGACTCCTCCAAGTGAAGAGCCTCGTTCAACGCATGAAGTTGGCAGCGTAGAGCCTTTGCGCCAAGCTCTAGCCCAACGATGAAGTGGGCTCCAACATCTTCACCCTCGCCGACAAGCTTTCACAAGGCTCGGCGGAGGTGGAGAAGTGGAAGGAGTCGGCGACCCGTTCGGGAGCCGGCATGGCACTGGCGATGGTGCTGGTGCACCACCCTGACACGGACATCGACAGGATTTCCACTGGAGCCCCACTCGACGCAGAAGGCGAGGCAGTCGACCCACTGAAGCTGCTCCCCCGAGTTCGCCGCGCCGCGAGCCGGATTGTCGAGTTCACCGACCTGGAGGAGCGCGTAGAGGCGACTCTAGAAGAATAGATGTATTTTTATTATCATTTGTGTTTTTTTGACTCGGTATGTCGAGTAGAATGATGTAAAAACTTAGCTAAGTTGAAGGATGCGATATTTTGCAATGGAAGTGTTTTTAGGTGATTTTGCTCGTCTAAGTTTTGTTTCTGCGTTAAGTCCTTTCGTATGCAAGCCGACCTTTAGCTTTTGCTCTTGCCAACCGGACAGCCGTGTTGCGACTGTAGTTGGGGACGAAGAGTGGGCCTTAGCTACCGTACATATTTACTTAGACGTTAGCGGAGAAAACAAAGTTAGAGAAGTCAAAATAACTTAAACCGACTAGCCACACCCAGTGGGTCGAGGTAGCCCCCGGGGGTTGCCCGGAAGAATCGAACCACTCGGATGTTTGGTGTAGCCCCCGGGGGTTGCCCAAGGGAAGAAACCAGTTTTAACAGTAAGATCACAAAATAAATATTTCCAACTGGAAAATGTGGAAAAAGAGTTCCACCGGAGTGCTGCTCGGGACAGGGAAATTTTATTCATGATCGAAAAACTGCTAAGTATTGCGAATACAAAGTGTTAAGTAAAAAAGGGACGTAGTTGTGCAACGTTCCAAGTCCTCTCAGTGACTGCTCCTGATGCCAGGTCCTCCAGTCGGTAGGCACCATTGTGCAACACTTGGTGGATGATGAACGGCCCCTCCCAAGGCGAGGAGAGCTTGTGCATGCCCGCCTTGTCTTGAATGAGTCAGAGGACCAAATCCCCTTTATTAAAGACTCGGCCCCAAACTTGGCGGCTGTGATAGCGGCGCAAGTTTTGCTGATATATGGCCGAGCGTGAGAGAGCAAGCTCCCGCGCTTCCTCTAGGAGATCAAGGTCATCCTGCCTTGTCGACTCAGCATCCGCTTCCATATGTGCTACAACTCGTGGGGAGTCGTGGAGGATGTCAATCGGCAAGACAGCTTCGGCTCCGTAGACCATGAAGAAGGGCGTGTAGCCAGTCGACCGGTTTGGAGTAGTCCTTAAACTCCAGAGGACAGAAGGGAGCTCGTCGATGCAGTAGCCGGCAGTCCTTTGTAGAGGAATTAGCAGCCGTGGCTTTATGCCTTGGAGGATGAGCGCATTAGAGCGCTCAACTTGCCCATTGGACTGCGGATGGGCCATCGAGACGTAGTCGACTCGGATGCCATGGTCTCGGCAGAATTGGCAGAAGACTTCAGCGGTGAAGTTCTTGCCATTGTCGGTGATGATGCTATGGGGAATACCGAATCGAAAGATGACCCCCTTCATGAAGTTGACAGTAGTCGGACCATCGAGTTTCATGATGGGCTTGGCCTCAATCCACTTGGTGAATTTGTCCACTACGATGAGGAGGTGAGTGAATCCTCCCCGCGCTATCTTGAGCGGGCCCACCATGTCGAGCCCCCACACGGCGAACGGCCATGTGATGGGGATAGTTTTGAGGGCGGTAGCCGGCATGTGTGATTGGCGGGCGTACCTTTGACAGCCCTCGCAGGTGCGAACGAGTTCCTCTGCGTCAGTATGAGCCGTGAGCCAGAAGAAACCTTGACAGAAAGCCTTGGCAACGAGTGCTCGCGAAGAAGCATGGTGGCCGCAGGTTCCCGAGTGAATTTCTTCAAGGATTTCTCTGCCTTCCTCTAGCGAAATGCACTTTTGGAGAACTCCAGAAGTGTTGCGCTTGTAAAGCTCGTTGTTGACGACGGTGTAGGCCCCAGCGCGGTGCACAATACAACGTGCCTCAGTCGGATCCTGGGGGAGCTCCTTGCACAAAAGGTAAACAAGGAACGGCCGAGTCCAGAGAGGGATGACGGCCAGGACGCCTTCCTGGGCCAAGTCAACCTTTTCGGAGTCTTGGGTTGTGGCTTTGGAGGAGTCGGTTGCTGACTCCATCTTGACGGAAGGCTGATGTAGTTGTTGTAGAAAGATGCCGGTGGCATCTTTTCACGAGCGGAACCGATCCGAGCAAGGGAGTCGGCTGCTTCATTGTCGGCCCGGCGAACGTGATGAAGCTCGAGGCCTTCGAAATGGCCTTCGAGTCGTCGCACGGCAGTGCAATATGCCGCCATGGTTGGGGTCCTTGGCGTCCCACGTCTTCATCACCTGCTGCACCACCAGATCCGAGTCTCCGCGACATAGGAGTCGGCGGATACCAAGTGAGACGGCTATCCGCAAACCATGCAACAGCGCCTCGTACTCCGCGACGTTGTTAGATGCCACAAAATGGATCTGCAACACGTAGTGGAGCTTGTCGCCTTTGGGGGAGATGAGGACGACTCCAGCCCCCGTGCCCGCAAGCATCTTTGACCCGTCGAAGTACATGATCCAGTGCTTCAAGTGCACTTCGGGTGGGAGGGACTGGGTTTCTGTCCATTCGACAATGAAGTCGGCAAGAGCTTGGGACTATATAGCCTTGCGAGGCTCGTAGTTGATGTCGTGAGCCATGAGCTCAATTGCCCACTTAGCGACTCGGCCCATGGCATCCTTGTTGCCAATGATGTCTGACAAAGGAGCATGGCTGACTACGGTAACTGAGTGGGGTTGGAAGTAGTGCACCAGCTTCCGCGCTGCCATGAATACGCTGTAGACGAGCTTCTGGTAGTGCGGGTAGCGCTGCTTCGAATCAGAAAGGACCTCGCTGACATAGTAGACGGGGCGCTGCACTTTCTGCACCCGGTCTTTTGCTGCTCGTTCTACCGCCAGAACCACGCTGATCACCTGATTGGTGGCTGAAATGTAGAGCAGCAAGGGCTCCCCTTTCATTGGTGCAGCGAGAACTGGAGGTGTAGACAGCAGTTGCTTGAAGTCGTCGAAGGCCTGTTGAGCTTCGCTGGTCCACTCGAAGGAGTCGGATTTCTTCAGGAGTCGGTAGAAGGGCAGAGCCTTCTCACCGAGTCAGGAGATAAACCGACTGAGTGCAGCCACGCATCCGGTCAGTCGCTGGACAGCCTTCAGGTCCTTCGGCTTGCCTATCTTGAGAATGCCCTCAATCTTGTCCGGGTTCGCCTCGATCCCGCGCTCGAAAACGATGAACCCGAGTAGCTTGCCTGAAGGAACTTCAAAGACGCACTTCTCCAGGTTGAGCTTCATGTCAAATCTTCTGAGATTGGCGAAGGTTTCGGCCAAGTCGGTCAAAAGATCCGCACTCTCTTTCGTCTTTACTACGATGTCGTCAACGTAGGCTTGGACATTTCTTCCTATCTGGTCATGCAAACATTTCTGTATACATCGCTGGTATGTAGCTCCAGCGTTTTTCAAACCAAAAGGCATAGTAATATAGCAGTAAGCCCCAAACGGGGTAATGAAAGAAGTCTTTATTTGATCTGATTCTTTCATCTTAATCTGGTGATAGCCTGAATAGGCATCCAGAAAATACAAATGCTTACAACCAGCCGTGGAGTCGACTACTTGGTCGATACGGGGTAGCGCGAATGGGTCCTTGGGGCATGCTTTGTTTAGGGACGTGTAGTCCACACACATGTGCCAAGTCTTGTCTTCTTAAGAACCAGGACTGGATTTGCTAACCAGTCCGGGTGAAGAACTTCCTTGATGAACCCGGCCACGAGGAGTCGGGCTATCTCTTCTCCAATGGCTTTGCGCCTGTCCTCGGCGAAGTGGCGGAGGGTCTGCTTGATTGGCTTCGCGTCTTTGGAGACATTGAGAGAGTGCTCGGCGAACTTCCTTGGAACTCCGGGCATGTCAGCTGGCTTCCATGTGAAGATGTTCCAATTCTCACGAAGGAAGTCAACGAGCACGCTTTCCTATTTGGCCTCAAGGTCGGACTCGATCTGGACCGTTCTAGACGGGTCATCGGGGTGGACCTGGACCTTCTTAGTGTCCTTGGCCGACTGAAAAGCGGACTCGGATGCTGACTTTTTGCTAGGCGGAGCCTGTTCGAGGTCGACATCCTTCTTGATGGCCTCTAGCTCTTCCGCCGCGATCAGGGACTCGGCGATGTCTGCACTTGAGATGTCGCACTCGTTGGAGCGCTCGAAGTCGCCAGTGATTGTGATAACCCCCTTGGGACCCGGCATCTTCAGCTTGAGGTATACATAGCACGGCCTAGCCATGAATTTGGTGTAAGCCAGACGGCCGAAAATGGCATGATAGGCGTTCTTGAAGTCGACAACTTCAAAAGTCAGGGTCTCGACTCGGAAATTGTTCGGCTCGCCGAACACAACCTCCAAGGAGACTTGGCCCAGAGGTCTGGCGCACTTCCTTCGCACAATCCCCTGAAAGGTTGTGCTAGTGGGACGGAGCTGGGACTCCGAGATCTGCATCTTTTTCAAGGTGTCCTTGAAGATGATGTTGATGCTAGAGCCACCATCCATGAGGACCTTGAGGAGTTTGAAGCCGCCGACTTGCGGATCCACCACCAGGGGGTGTTTGCCTGGATGCGAAACTCGGTCCGGGTGGTCGAGCCGGTCGAATCTGACTGCCACTTCGGACCAGTCCAGCCACTGGGGAACTGCTGGTACTGTCGCGTTCACTTCGCGGTACCGCAGCTTTCGATTTCTTTTGGAATCGGATCCTTGGAAAATCATGAGGACGCCCTTCTGCGGGGGATATTGGGCGGCTCCACTGCCCGCAGCTAGGCCACCCTCACCACCAGCATCAGGATCGGGTTGTTTCTCTTCCCGAAGGCGTTTTAAGAAGCTGCACTCCCTGGTCGAGTGGCCCGCTTGGTAGTCGGGGGTGCTGTGGAAGGAGCAGGGTTTGTCAAGGATCTCCTCGAAGGTGAACCTTGGCGCCTTGCGTTACAGCCAGGGGCGCTCCTTCTTTCGGCCGCCATCGCCGCGCTGGGGGCCGCGTTCAGCGGCCGCGACCAAGTCGGCGCCACTAACTTCATCCTTGGTGCTAGCTTTCCGCTTCTGGGGGTGGTTGTCGCCACGCTTCCGACCCGAGTCGGTGTGGTCTTTGCGGCTTGAGGACTCGGCTTTTGACTTGCCCTTGTCCTCGTACCGCATTGCTTCCTCACCAGTTGCATACTGCTGGCGACTTCCATGAGTCGGCCCATGGTCTGGATATTAGACCTAGCCAACTTATTGCTTTAGGAGCTCATATTTGACTCCCTGAGAGAAGGCCTGAATGGCCTGTGTCTCAGAGATGTCCTCGATGGAGTTGCGTAGCCGGGTCCAGCGCTGAATATAGTCGCAGACCGACTCCCCTTTCTCCTGGACGCAGAGCCAAAGGTCCTGCGCATTCCCGGGGCGCTTGTACGTGCCCTCGAAGTTTTTGACGAAGGCCTCCTGGAGGTCCCTCCAGTCGTAGATGCTGTCTTCAAGGAGGCTGTTGAGCCATGCCCGCGCCAATCCCTCGAGCATCAGGGGAAGGCTGCGGAGGGCGACACGCTCATTGCCCCCATCAATGTTGCAAGCGACGAGGTAGTCGGCAAGCCAAGTCTCCGGCTTGACAGTGCCATCGTACTTGTTGACGCCACTGGCGATCCGGAACCAATCCAGGAATGGCTCGGAACGGATCCGCCTGCTAAAGCACAGCGGACCAGTGGAGGCCAAGCCACCCGGCTGATTGACCTCGGCGCCATGGCGCTCAGCATGCGCCCGGGCCGCGTGAATTTCCTCGAGATCATCCCGCGCATCGCGGGCGCCGCCAGCCCGGCCTTGGTGGGAGTCGGCTCGGCGCCGCTCCTCGTGGATCCGGTTGATCTCCTCACGAGCGTCGGGACGCCGGTTAGTGGAGCGACTCGGTTGCGATGAGTCTATTGTGACAGGACGACTCGGAGCCGCTGAGGGTTGGCTCCGCGCAGACCTAGAGGCCAGCCGGGTCGCGTGCCGATGTGGCCTCGTTCTGCTGTTCTACCGCCGTCTTCATCAGGGTGACGACTCGGCGGTAGGTTTCGGCCGCAGGGCCGTCCGCCGGGGGCGGGAGAGAGTCGGCCAGCGCGACAGCCGCGATGAGATTTTGAGCTGGAGTTTGGTAAACCGGAAACTCCGTCTTGCTCTCGTCCGAAGAGAGAATTGCGGACGGCGCGGCTCCTCTGAGCGGCTGATGAAGAGCACCGATTTGAACGCCGGCGGGACCCGTGAGCCACGTCCTCATCATGCTCACGCTCTCGCGCTTCGAGAGCTGCTCTCTCTTGATCAATGCGCTCCCGCTCGGCCAGGATGGCCTGCTGAGACGCCTCCATGGCCCTCTTGGTTTCCGATTGTCCATCAATGGGAGTGTGCAAGAGCTCGTCCCTCGCCTGACCGCAGCACCAGATGTGCCTGCGACGTCGGTGGCACTGGGCGTGACCATGTATACCTCGGCCGCAGAGGCATGGCTATGCGAGCTCTCGCCCCCGTCAGATTTGGAGTCCAAGATAGGTAGGAGAGAGTCGGAGCCGACCATGCCAACGAGTTGGGAGATCGTCTCGCCGTCGCTCGGGGTGGATGGAGATTCCAGGGGACATCCAGGCATCGGTTCCGCCATGGAATGAGAAGCCGGACCCTGGAGGTTTAGCCGGCCGAAGGCGCCGGCCACGACGTGCAGACTCCCGAAGGAAATCTCCGTGCCTTCAGGGAACACGTCGAAGGCAGTGTGCAACGGCGCGTCGCCGGTCACGAGCCCGTCGCCAGTGGCTGGAGGAGATCCCGCCTAGATCGTGGCTCCAGCATGCGCCGCCTCTACCTGGCGCGCCAACTGTCGCGGGGATTTCGCGGCAATACTCATTTTATGGATCGGGGGGCGCAAGAGGATGATTCAGGCGGGTTCACACAAGCAATTTTACCCAGGTTCAGGCCCTCTAATGGAAGAGGTAACACCCTACTCCTGCTGAATAGATTACGGGTCTTGTGTGAGAGGTTACAGGGAAATGGCTATTTGGCTAGAGAAAGAGGATGGCACAGATATTTGAACGTCTATCCCCGTGCCTGGGAGCCCTAGCCTCGCCTTATATTGGTCTGGCAAGGCGGGCGTTACAGGTGCCGACTCAGCCAGTTGCTTGGCCGCAGTAATAGCATAGTTAAGGTCTTAACTCTACTTAATTCGCCGAGTAACGTCTTCGCCGAGTAACGCCTGCCTTGATGTCGCTGTAACGTCCGCTTTGATGGAGTCATAACGCCTGGCCTTGATGGGGCTGTGACTCCTGGTCTTGTTGGCACCCGGATGTTGCTTCCGAGTGGACCCTGTGGGCCGTATTTAGCCGAGTGGGCCTCCTACCGTGGATTTGGGCCATCCCGAGTTTGCTGGACCGACTCCTTGTCTTGGGCCTATCCCGTGGGGATCCCGTCGTCATCTCGGTCACTTTTCTTTGCCCGATGGATAAAATGATGCCATGGCTGTTGCCTTATCTAGTTATTGGTCTTTATCTCTTACTGATTTTTTTATGAATTAAAAAGTTTTTAACAAAAACATGGAGGCAAATGTAGTATAGGATAAAATAAAACATATTTTACTACTTCTCACCTCTTTCTGTCTAGTATACAAGTATACATATTGATGAATAGTACGGTTTCCCGCGTATTAGGGGTATCCGTATACAGAATCCCAGGACTTTAGGAAGGTACAGCGTACCCGGTAAGGATCCCTGGACGGCAAGGTAACCCCACTCAGGAAGGGAAGACTCCCCTTAAACTAGGAAGTCAATCCCGACGTTTAAGGAGACCAGAGTCCTACTTGGACGTAAGTTCACATCCGGTACGACCCTGGGAACCCCCTATATAAGGATCAGCAATCCCATAGGGGAGGACAGATCCAACAGGTCAATCTAGTCGCAGCACAAGCAGCATAGGATCTCAGGAGGCGAAGCACTAGAAGACCCGCCGCCTCGAAGGAGTCGAGCCCGGCGGTTTAGCATAGATTAGTCTACGATTAGGCCTAGGGTAGCCACTAACATACACCCCCCATTGTAAAGCGTGTTCTCCATCAATATATAGCAACAGGACGTAGGGTTATTATCCTAAGGGAGGCCCGAACCTGTATAAAAACGGCTGTCCCCTGCTGTCAGAATCCCTGGCACTTGGGCCTTAGAGGTCCCTACCCCCCAGTAATCATCATTCCACGAATACCGTAAGATCGCCGATTCACCGATCGTCGACAGATGGCGCCGACCGTGGGGACCTCTCCGGACCAAGCCGTCCAGGAAGAATCAGAGTCGGTAGGACGCGCAACTAAGCGCGATCAGATCCCAGCGCCGGTTGCCCAGCCCTCACCGGTTTCGACCAAGGAGGAAGAAGCAAACCCGGCAGGAAAACCGATCGCAATCTCACCCCGTACTGGGTACTCGGACCAGGGTTTCTACGACAACTTTGGCCCTATGGACCCGTACCCAGTTACAGATCGAGTGGATTTCGGAGAGTACGCCCCTGGAGAGGACTCGGATGGCGAAGCAGATCACTTCAGAACCGAGTGCGCTAGGGCCTTCAGCGGGAAGTTGGTCTTGAACGACGACTTCTCGGCAGGAACGACCAGCCCCATGGTTGGAATTTCCCCTGCAAACTCTGATCGTGAGAACGATCAAGATCGTACCCACGTCGCGTCCGATGAGGACAACGTGATGGAATACGAGTACACATCGTCCAGCCAAGGACCTCGGATGGTACTCGCGATCGACGATGGTCGAGAAGGCCTCGATGATCAGGATCTGCCCGGGGGCTCGCAGCAGCACAATGCAATGGCTGCCTCCCACATGAACGGGGGCTTACCCGTCGCCGGGGAAAGAACTCCTTGCCAGAACGGAGACCTGCCTGCCGCTGGGGAGAGATCCCCCCGGGAACGAGGGAGTACGTGTCCCGAACTACTCGAAGACTTGCGGAAGTACGCAATCTGCTGTCACAGCCTCCCATGGCAGATTTATCGATACCCGTGGGTGTGCAGTGGCTACAACGGCTGGGCGCTGACCTCCAAGAGGCTCAGAACCAGGCCGAGTCTTCTCGAGCCCAATCGGTGGCCCGTAGCTCTACTCGGGTGGACACCCCTCCTCCGCTAGAAGAACGCGATCGAGAGGGACGACACCCCAGGAACAGGTCTCCTCAGGAGGAGCCACCGGTTGACCTCCGAGAACAGCTCGACAAACGCCGCCGCCAAAGGCGCCAACAGGAGCAACAGCCTTCTCGGAGAGACCACGTACAAAACGCCAATTCTCGGGACCGAACCTCGACCTCGAATAGCGGCGAGAATGCGCCTTATCGGGGGTCCTTCAGTGGATGCCAGGCGCTATCCCAGGAACTCCGTCAGGTACGCTGGCCTTCTCGTTTTAAGCCCGGCTCGCTAGAATCGTACGACGGAACCACAAATCCCGTGGAGTTCCTTCAGATCTACACCACCGCGATCGAGGCAGCCGGTGGGGACGAGAAGGTCATGGCCAACTATCTTCCTACCGCCCTCAGAGGAGCCGCTAGGACGTGGTTGATGAATCTACCCCCAGGAACTATCCGTTCGTGGGGACAGCTATGTGACATGCTGCTCGGGAACTTCCAAGGTACCTTCCCAAGACCTGATCGGGTCGACGATCTATTCCTTGTCGTCCAGCGACCAAACGAGACCTTTCGAGAGTTACCAAGAGGTTTAGTGCTGTCCACAACACTATCCCTGAGATAACGGACTCGGATGTCATCCGCGCCTTCACTCGGGGCAGCAGAAACGAGATGTGCACGCACGACCTGATCATGCGGCCACCGAAAACCACCAGGCAACTCATGGATCTGGCTGAGAAGGCCGCTTGTGCGGAGGAAACCCTGCGCTATATCAAACAACAGCGGGGTGAGTCGACCAGTTCTCCCCTCCGGACGAAGGGCGATTCGCGTAAAACTAAACGCGAGAAGAAATCCTCCGGAGGGAACAAGGAGAAAAGGATCAGAGCCGACAAGGTAATGGCCGAGATCTCCGAGAAGCGCACCTGGCGACCACGCCCCAAGGATAAACCTACCACGTCCTCCGACAAGTCGTCCAAGCCCTGGTGCGATTTTCATCAAACCGACTCGCATGATCTGCGACAGTGTCGCATCTTCAAGAAGTATCTTCGGGAAGAAAGAGAGAGGTTCCGCGAGGAGAACCCTCAGGTCGCTAATAACAGTCGGGAAACGACTTTCAACGACGATGACTCCACTCCTGAGCCTTTCCAGGGGCATGTCAGAGCAATCGAACACATATTTGGGGGCTCAACCTCTTACGAATCCAAGAGGCAATACAAGGTGATCGCCCGAGAAGTTCTCGTGAGTGTTCCGTGGGTCCCTCGAGCGATCAAGTGGTCCGAGGTCACAATTTCTTTCGACCAGACCGATTGCCCCGAAAATTACGCTCGACCGGGACGATACCCTATTGTGGTCGAGCCAACGATCAACAACTGCCGAGTGGGTCGCGTATTAATAGATGGAGGGAGCTCCCTCAATATCCTATTCGCCAACGCCCTCGACGCAATGCAAGTGCCACGATCGTCTGTTCAGACGGTAACGCACGCTTTTCACGGTATCGTCCCGGGCTCGTCGGCCACGCCGATCGGGCAAGTCACGCTCCCGGTTACCTCGGTACGCCGGAAAACTTCCGAACAGAGAAAATCCTGTTCGATGTAGTCGATTTCGAAACAACATACAACGCTATCTTGGGACGACCTACTCTGGCCAAGTTTATGGTGGCCACGCACTACGCCTACCAGTGCGTAAAGATGCCGGGCTCAAAGGGAGTCCTTGCGGTGAGATGTTCCCCCAGAGAAGCGCTCCTCTGCGATAAGCATAGCCTCGACCACGTACGAGCACTCCTGGGGGACGGGGAGCATATGCCCTCGAAGACCAGCACGGCCGTGAAAACCCACGGCGAGGTAAAAGTAATTCCTCTGGATCCAGCAGAGCCCTCCAAGACAGTCCGGATCGGGTCAACGCTTGATCTAGACTTGGAATCGTCGCTCATTGTTTTTCTCCGGGCAATTCGGACGTTTTCGCGTGGCAACCATCCGACATGCCTGGGATCCCCAGGGAAGTGATTGAGCACAGGCTAGCTGTCCGTCAGGACGCCGTGCCAGTGAAACAAAAACTACGGCGATTCGCCCCGGATCGGAAAGAAGCCATCAAGGTGGAAATCAAAAAACTCCTGAAAGCCGGGTTTATCCGAGAAGTCGAGCACCCCGAATAGCTCGCCAATCCAGTTATGGTCAAGAAAGCCAACGGGAAGTGGCGGATGTGCATCGATTTCACGGATCTCAACAAGGCCTGCCCAAAAGATGCCTTCTCCTTACCCAGAATAGATCAGATAGTGGACTCGACGTCAGGGTGCGACTATCTAAGCCTTCTCGACGCCTATTCGTGCTACCATCAAATAAGCATGTGTCGGGAGGATGAGGAGAAAACTTCATTTGTGACTCCGTTTGGGGTATTCTGCTACACAAAGATGCCTTTCGGACTAAAAAACGCGAGAGCAACATATCAACGCGGAATACAGCTTGCCCTCCACAACCAAATTGGTCGAAATGTTGAAGCATATGTCGACGACCTCGTTGTGAAAACAAAGAAGAAAGAAGACCTGCTCTCGGACCTACTGGAAACATTCACCAACCTCCGGAGGAACAGAATAATGTTGAACCCAGAGAAATGTACCTTCGGAGTCAGCGCCGGAAAGCTACTCGGTTTCTTGGTATCGCACCGGGGAATTGAGGCAAATCCCGATGAAATACGGGCGATCACGGAGATGAGGTCCCCAAAAACGGTCTGAGACGTCCAAAGACTCACGGGTTGCATGGCGGCCATGAGCCGATTCATATCCCGACTAGGAGACCGTGGAATCCCTTTCTTCAAACATCTGCGACAACACGACGGCTTCGAGTGGACAGCGGAGTCTGAAGTGGCGTTCCAAGAGCTCAAAGAATACTTAACCACCCCCCCGGTGCTGGTCGCGCCTAATCCCGAGGAAGGGTTACTGCTTTACATCGCAGCCGGGCTGTCCGCGGTCAGCGGAGTGTTGACGGTGGAACGCGGAACTTCCGAGCACCGTGATAAGGCCCAGAAACCAGTGTACTACATCAGCAAGATCTTGCATGGACCCAAAGAGCGCTACCCTCAAGTTCAAAAGCTCCTATACACGGTCCTCACCACATCTCGCAAGCTTCGACACTATTTCCAAGCTCACACGGTCACGGTCCCGAGCACTTACCCTTTGGGAGAAATCCTCCACAACCGCGAGGCCATCGGTCGAATCGCCAAGTGGGCTGTTGAGCTCGGAGAGTTCGACATCCACTTCGTTCGGCGCACGGCAGTCAAGTCGCAAGTCCTCGCTGATTTCGTCACTGAATGGACGGAGCCTGACTATTCGGCGTCACCAGCAGTAAAGGACGACATTTGGACACTACACTTCGATGGTTCCCTAACCATCGAAGGCGCGGGGGCTGGGATAATCTTGACCTCCCCGACTGGAGAACGCCTGCAGTACATACTGCAGATTGACTTCCCGGCCACGAATAACGTAGCTGAGTACGAAGGGTTGCTAGCCGGTCTCAGAGTCGCTTCAGCACTCGGTATTCGCCGCCTTCTCGTGAATGGAGACTCACAGTTGGTGGCAAGACAAGTGTCCAAGGAGTACCAGACCACAGACCCGAATATGGCGGCTTACCTTGCGGAGGTGAGAAAGCTAGAGAAGAAATTCGCCGGTTTTGAAGTACGGTATATCCCTCGAAAGGATAACTGCCAAGCCGACAGTCTTGCTCGCCTAGCTTCCTCACGGTCTCCATGCCCACCCGGGGCCTTTGTAGAAAGGATCTCGACGCCGTCCGTGGTTTCTCTTGAACCCGGGGACGAAGGAGCGGTGGTTAAGCACCACTCAAGGGTGTCACCAGGTATTGACGCTCCGAGGGGAGTGGCGGGGTGTCTCGTCGCTCCCCTCGATCTTGAAGATTCGTGGATAGAGCCCATCCGCAAGTACCTTCTCGATCGAACTACACCTGAGGACGATACGCTTTCCGAGCAAATTGCCCGGCGCGCCAGGATGTATTCCCTGGTCAATGGGGCCCTCTACCGACAAGGGGCTCACGGAGTGCTCATGCGGTGTATCCCTCAGACGCAGGGTATAAGATTACTCGAAGAGATCCATGGAGGGGTGTGCGGGGCACATGCATCTTTTCGAACCCTGGTCGGAAAGGCCTTTAGACAAGGATTCTATTGGCCGACAGCCCTACATGACGCGAGCGAGTTAGTGAAGCGATGCCGTCAGTGTCAATTTCACCGCAAACACATTCACCAGCCCGCCCAGGCATTACAGACAATTCCCTTGTCATGGCCATTCGCCGCATGGGGCCTCGATATCCTAGGGCCATTCCCGGTGGCACCCGGGAGCTATAAGTTCCTCTTCGTCGCAATCGATACATTCACCAAATGGATCGAAGCTGAACCTGTCTCACAGATCACGTCGGAAGCGGCCAAGCGGTCATAATGAGAAACGTTATGACCAGATTTGGCGTCCCGAGCAGAATCATAACCGACAACGGCACTAAGTTCTCCAGCTCCGACTTCATCGAGTAATGCACCGAGCTCGGCACCACGATATGCTATGCCTCGGTTGCACACCCACAGAGCAACGGACAGGTCGAACGCGCCAACGGACTTATACTCCAGGGGATGAAAACTCGCGTCTTCGATAGACTCTCCGCCCACGCCAAGGCGTGGGTACGCGAGTTACCCTCCGTCCTCTGGGCTTTATGGACAACCTCCAATCGGGCCACCAGAGAAACACCGTTCGGCTTGGTATATGGAGCCGAGGCCATGCTGCCATGCGAACTTACCCTAAAATCGCCACGGGTAGAATTGTACACCGACAAGGAAGAAATCCCTCGAAGAGAGGATGACCTTAACTTCATTGAGGAAAAACGGACCCAGGCTCTGCTCCGGGCCACCCGTTACCAGCAGAACCTCCGTCGTTACTATGACAGACATGTTTGACAACGCTCACTGCAAGTCGGAGACCTCGTCCTACGACTCGTACAAAATAAAAGCAATAGCAATAAGTTGTCTCCCAAATGGGAAGGTCCTTACACGATAGTCGAAGTGACTCGACCGGGATCTTCCGACTAGCGATGGAAGACGGCCGAGTCCTAACGAATTCCTGGAACATCGATCAGCTCCAGAAGTTTTACGTTTGAGGCTAATCGACTGTCCGCTCGAGAGCATCCCTCGAGTGGACAGTCGGGGGCTGGTCCAAAGACTTAGACACGGAAGTCATCTATCAGAAAAGACAGAAATTCTATACATGTCTGGCATACATACAAAGGCTATGCATTTACAAGTCGGGTAGGCGCAAACGCCCAGAAAAATCTCGAGCGACTCGATCCAGTTCCACCAGACGATCAGGCAAGCTCTCTGTGGCTCGGATAGACGCACCGACCATGGTAAGCACCAGCTCTAGGCGGTCCGCCATTTTCAACAAATTCTCCTCGGCAGATGAGGCTCGCGTTTTCTCCCGAGAAAGGGCATCGGAAAGCCGAGCCGATCGGTCTCGGAGTGTCTGGACCTCGCCGCGAAGTGACTGGACCTCGCTACGAACGGAGTTCCACCTATCATGAGCACGCTGAGAAGAAAAACGCCAAGGTCAGATAGGCTGACAATATTATCTGACGAAACCAATGACGAGCAGGAAACTTTCCTACCTCCACCAAGGGTCCGAGCAGCGCTATGGGATCATCTTCAACCGAGGTTTCCCCGCCCGGGTGACCTGGCGCCGGCTGGTCCTTGATGGGTGAAGGGGGGATACCACGCCAACCGGGCTCCGACTAGGAAGTAATCTGATAGACAACTTCCTCCGCGGAGCAGCAAGAGGGGCGGGTTTCGATGGAGATGTTTCCCTGCAGGTCGCATTCAGAACCTGGGACTAGGGGCGTAGGCTCGGCAAAGCAAGAAGCGGGAGGATGGTACCTGGCCCTCTTTAGCGAAATAAAGCGTCTTCGTCGGACCGAAGGATCTCCCGCTCCGCGAAGGCATGGCGGAGGTATGGATCTCAATTCACCCCGCGCAGCCTCTTCCACCTTCTCGGTGGGCTTGGTGTCCCCGTCGCGCTGGTCTTCAGCCGCGGTCGAGCGTCGACTAGGAACAGAGGGCCCAGCTTCGGGATCCTCTATTCCACGTCCTTCTCTCTGCAGAGAGGGTCCATCCCACAAAACCAGTGTGAGGTGGGCTTGAAGGATCTGAGGCCCTAAAAAAGAAAGGATTACCACTAGAACCTCTTCCCGCTCGTGCAGAGGTCGAAGAGGTAGCGACGTGGGGACACCCTGGAGGTTGGATGGAGGTATACGCTTGAAGAGAGTTTTTACCTTCCCGGACACCTCCGCTTCCGAGAGGGCTGTTCGAAACAAGGAAAGAGTTAGGACACCCTGACAAGTCCTTCTTGCTATGTTGTGAGGGAAAAGGCTTACCCATTTTTCTCCGCCGTTGGTATGGATCGCTTGTCGATTCCCAAGCGCCTGTCTCCCTGAACCATAAGGGGCAGATTCCACGCCTGATGAAGTCGGCAACAACATCGGCCGAGGACAGGCCTCGGGTTCGGAGAACCTTCACTTCCCCGACCAGGTGCTGGAGACGGGAGTCGAGCAGGGTCTCGTCGGTCCAAGTGGATGCCACGTCGGGCGGAGTTCCCCAGTACCTTATGCTCAAGGGGATCGATGGACGGCAATAGCACCACTCATGCTCCCATCCGGGGAAGGATCGGATCCCGGTGGCGTCAATGTATTCCGCGGCCCTATCTTCTCGAAGGCGGACGCTCGCGCCCCCCACTACCTTCTTCTTGGTCCTCTCCATCTTGTGATAATATCTGAATAAATCCAATGATGGCCGGACTCCGAGGAAAGCTTCGCATAGATGGGCGAACACACTCAAGAGAGTGTACGACGCTGGGTCAAGGCTCACCACCTCAACCCGATAGAACAGGAAGATCGAATGTAGGAAGGTGGAAGGAGGCAAGAAGAACCTGCACAAAAAAAAGTCGGGGAAGATAACCAGCCAGCCGGATTCGAGTTCAGGAACTCTCTCGCCCCGGATATGGCGGAACTCGGTTTGGCGGGTTGATTGGATGAGAGTTAGTTCTAGGAAAGACACGAGTTTCGTCTCGGTCATCTCCGAGCGCGGCCATGGGTCGTCAACCAACGGGCTCCCAGCCATGGCGTGAAGAGGAGGAAGAAGGAATCAAGAAGGCTAGGAGGCAGAGAGCAATGCGGGCAAAACCCCAATTCTTGGACTCCTAAAGATTTAAACGTTCACCGGAGCCGAGCGCGGTTTACGGCACGATCAGTTCCATCGCATTTAATGCGGACAATTGCTTTTTCCGCCCCCCAGGGCACTTCGCGGGAAAAGGAGGGTCTGACAACCTACGACCCAAGCGAGCGCATCGTGGTTCAACACGCGTTAACGGCACAACGGCGCAGAGAGAGAAAAGATTCTTCATCACCACATGAAATTTCCGCCACGATGGTTCCGTTTCCTAGAAATATGCCAGGCGGACGTGCGTCCGTGATCGACGGATCAGATCAAATCAGAAAAGTATTCTGGATTTTCCAAAGGACTATTCCGATAAGGCGTCTACGACTACTCGGTAGGGATTGAGTCTACTCGGGGAGTCATCGACAAGGACCACTCGGGTCACCTACTCGGAGTTTTACCCCCCGATAAAGGCAGATTTCCAACAGAACCATCATGACCTCACTTCACGTACTGATGGGGGGCTTGATGATGAATACTACGGTTTCCCGCGTATTAGGGGTATCCGTATACAAAATCCTAGGACTTTAGGAAGGTACAGCATACCCGGTAAGGATCCCTGGACGGCAAGGTAACCCCTCTCAGGAAGGGAAGACTCCCCTTAAACTAGGAAGTCAATCCCGACGTTTAAGGAGACCAGAGTCCTACTCGGACGTAAGTTCACATCCGGTACGACCTTGGGAACCCCCTATATAAGGATCAGCAATCCCATAGGGGAGGACAGATCCAACAGGTCAATCTAGTCGCAGCACAAGCAGCATAGGATCTCAGGAGGCGAAGCCCTAGAAGACCCGCCGCCTCGAAGGAGTCGAGCCCGGCGGTTTAGCATAGATTAGTCTACGATTAGGCCTAGGGTAGCCACTAACATACACCCCCCATTGTAAAGCGTGTTCTCCATCAATATATAGCAACAGGACGTAGGGTTATTATCCTAAGGGAGGCCCGGACCTGTATAAAAACGGCTGTCCCCTGCTGTCAGAATCCCTGACACTTGGGCCCTAGAGGTCCCTACCCCCCAGTAATCATCATTCCACGAATACCGTAAGATCACCGATTCACCGATCGTCGACACATATGTAGATTTATCCAACGAGGGTCTTAGCCACGTGGCCCTTGGACATTTTCGAAACAAAAACATTTTACAAAACTGTTTTCAAAACTAAAACTATTTAGGTCCACCTCGGCACTATTTTGCCCCCGCAACTAAACCTGCGGACGTTGGCGGAACTGTGCCGATGGAACCACATATATTTCAAAACCTTGTTTTCAAAAAAATTTGCCTCCTACAGCAACGGCGTAATCCCAACGGTCTTGAGTGCACATACTCGATGACCTCGGATGTTGCCAACATTTCTGAAAATAAATTTCCCCCCTCCGACTCTTGGTGTTTCACTTCAACTTGAAGACTCGAAGATTAGGTTTAGCATTGATGTATAGGTAGAATATTTCATCATGTAATTTTCTTTTCTTCTTCTTTATTCATTTTGTAATCATGTTGTACTAATACATTTGTAATATTGTTGCACTAATATAGTTTTAATTTCAAATGTATTTAAATGTATATAATGATCATGATGTATGCCATGAACAATGCGAATGCACAATAAAATTCTCCCTCTCAACCTAACTATCGATGCACCTCCGTAGAACCGGGTCAACTCAGCAGCGCGAGTTGCCCTAACCTCGATCTCATGCCTCTTCCGCCTAACTCAAAAACTCGGGTTCTCACACTTGCTTTGGGAGTGTTGGGCTGATTTATTCACTATCTTGATTGCACTTTTATTACCACACAAAAGAGGCACTTCTTTCAAATGGACTCCACAATCCTTCAAAGTTCACCTCATCCAAAAGAATTGAGCGTAACAACTACTTCGGCGATGGATAGGGCTATGGAGTTTTATTTCTTGGATGACCATGGCACTAAGGATCTACCAAATAATTGGCATCTACCGGAGATACTCTTCCGATCTACCTTACAACCCACCTAATCCGAATCCGAATATCCAACAAGATCAAAACTAACATCCTTAGGACAGCACAAACCTAGGTTATGTGTGTGAATTAGATATCTCAAGATTCTCTTAATGGCCACAAGGTGACACTACTTAGGAGCGACTTGAAATTTTACACATATGTACGCACTTAGCATGATATTATGTCTAGATGCACAAAGATAGAGCAAAGAGCCAATCATGGATCAATATACCTTCTGATCGACGGATTTACCTTCCTCATTAAAGTCGAGATGTCCATTGGTTTGCATTGGATTATGGATTGGCTTGACATTCTCCATGTCAAATTTCTTTAGCATGTTCTTGATGTACTTGCGTTGGCTAATGAATGTTCCATCACGAAGTTGCTTGACTTACAGTCCTAAGAAGAACTTCAATTCACCCATCAAGGACATCTCGAACTTGTCAGCCATCATCTTGATGAATTCTTCGCTAAAGGCATTATTCGTCGACCCAAATATAATATCACCCACATATATTTCATAAACAAAAAGGTCCCCATCAATGAAATTAGTGAACAATTTGGAACCGCTCTTTCCAATTTTGAAAGCCTTCTTGACTAGAAACTCACTAAGACACTCACACCATGCTCTAGAAGCTTGTATGAGGCCATATAGTGTCTTGTGGAGTTTATAGACACGGTTAGAAAATTTAGAGTCTTCAAAACTGGAAGGTTGCTCTACATAGACTAGTTCATTGATTCTGTCATTTAAAAATGCACTCTTGACATCTATTTAATAAAGCATAATATTATGATGATTAGAAAATGCAAACAATTTGTAATGGCTTCTATTCTAGCAACCGGGGCATAAGTCTCCCCAAAATCTAAACCTTCAACTTGTGTGTGCCCTTGGGCCCCCAAAGCCTTGTTCCACATAACTTGTTCATCTTCAACTTGTTTCTTGCGGAAGACCCACTTGGTACCAATGATGTTCTGGCTTGATCTTTCCACAAGCGTCCAGGCTTGATTGTGCTCAAAGTTGTTGAGCTATTCATTCATGGAATTCACCCAATCTGGATCCTCAAGGCCTCATCTACCTTGGTTGGCTCCAAAGAGGAAACAAAAGAGTAATATTAAAAAAAATTAGCAATGCAAGAATGGGTTTGAGTGCCTTTACGCATGTGACAAAGAATTTGGTCAATCGGATGATCACGTTGTAAACTTCTATGAATCCTTGGATGATGCGATTGGTCTTGAGATTGAACTTGAGATTGAGCATGTCATTTTGAACTTGGGTCGCCTCAACACTTTGGATCTCTTCATGTGTCGATGTGGGAGATTCCACTTCAATTAATGATGTGCTTTCCTTGACCTTTGTTGGCATCACTGCTACTAGTGACATGCTCTTGATGACGTTAACCAACCCATCATCACCTACATTGATGGGAACATTTTCCACATAGAAACTATTAGTTTCATCGAATTTCACCTCCCACATTTCTTCAATTATACGTGAAGTATTGTTGAACTCGTTTTGTGTGCATTTGATGCATAACCAAGAAAGAATCATTCATCACATTTGGAAACAAATTTAAAAAGACTTTGTTTTCTATTAAGGATATAACACTTACTCCTGAAGACGCGGAACCAGCAGAAATTTGGTTTGTTCCCCAGGATGAGCTTGTATTACGTCCTCTTCAAGAGCTGATGAAGATACAAGCATGTCTGTGTGCATGAACTGTTAGAGGAAAAATCTACCAAATACAAATTACCTTTCTAAAGCCTTTAATACCAAGGAGTGATCATCGCTCTTAGTCACAACTCTTAGCCACAAAGAATCCATGCTTGGTGAAGTTGCACACAACATCAAAATCACAAAGTTGTGATATGGAAATCAAGTTATAGTTTAAAGTCTTCAGAAGGAAAACATTGAAAATGCATAGGTCATTTGATATGGCAATTTAACATAATATCGTTACCTTTCCTTTTACATTGTTACCAAAAGTGATGTTCTCATATGGTGATCTTTTATTATCAAATGATGTGAACATGTATTTTCCTATAGTCATGTGTTTGGTGCATCCACTATGAAGTATCCAACTCTTCCCACTAGAGATGTAGTCCTAGAAAACAAATTAGGCATGCTTAGATACCCATAACTTCTTGTGTCTTTGAGAGTTGTACACAAGAACCTTGGGCACCTAAATAGAACTCTTCCTAACATGGTCACCCTTAGCACCAAATATTTTGGCTTGGACCTTAGTGTTCTTGCCCTTCCTAAGTACATAAAAGGTATCAGAATGACCGACAAGGTTAGCATGGGCCCCTTTTAGCCAAATGACCATCAAAGATGAAGCTTGCACTTGTTTCTCCTTTGCTTGCACAAACTTGATCTTGTAGTATTGTCAGGGAGTCCATGCCTTACCATTATCATTGAACCTTGGGATAAAGCCCAAGCCCTCATGGTTGAAATTCTCAACTTAATGACTCAAATCTCCTTGAGTATTACAACCCTTGTAACATTTGAGCAACCCTAGATTGAGTTGAGCCTTCAACTTATCATTCTTACTCAATAATGTTGCTTCACAAGATATGGGGTTAGAGGAACTAGCAATATCATTTAGAGCAATAGTAGATGACTTCTTAGGCAATGAAGCACATTTAGGATATGGTAGGACATGTTATCTCTACACTCTCTTGAGATAGAACAGATTGCATGTCAAGGAGAAAGAGAGTAGACGGATTGCATGTCAAGGAAAAAGAGATGCTTTCCCTTGAGGATATTATGAGACATCTTAAGATTTTAATAATATTTTTGTTCTTGATATTCTCAAGCCCAAAATTTTTATGAACGCTCATAAGCTCCTCATGAGACTTTTCAAGTGTATGATACGAGAACTTAAGCTCCTTATGCTTAAGGGTTAGGGCCTTATTTTTCTCTGTCACCCTCACAAGTAACTTCTCTTACTTCTCAAGAGTGGTGACAAGAACATCATAGCTACACATACTCAAATTATCAAGATCATCAAACAAATCATCATCACTATCATCATAAGTACGAGAATTGGCAGGTTTTTCCTCATCATTTGAGTGATCGAAGAGGGACTTGGCGGGTCTTGCCATGGCGATGCTGGCGAGGCCTTCATATTCATCGGAATCAGAGTTGGAGCACGAGTCATCGAACTCTCATTATTGGCAAATGTGGACTTGAACCTTGCAATTGTTCTTCTTCATGAACTTGCCCTTCCCATGGGGCTCCTTCTTTTTGTACTCCTTATCCTTCTTGTCCTTCTTGTTATGATAATTAGTGATGAAGTGCACTCGAAGCATGCCATTTTTTGAGCTTCTTCTTTGTGTCCTTCGAGAACTGCTAAGAACTTGTCGGCACCGCTCTTCTTCAACATCTTGGATAATCTTCTCACAAATAGGGTGATGTCCTCTTCATCAAAATTCATCTTCTTCGTCATCGCCGCTTGAGTCATCCTCGATGATGTGCTTAGCCTTTAAAGCAATGTTCTTCTTGAAGCTTGATTTGGAGACCACAAGCTCTTCCTTGTCTTGGATTGCCATCTTATTAGCGATGATTATTCCAAGCACCTCTATGAGAGTCAACTTCTTGAAGTTGTCCCTCTCATGGATGAGCATGGGCAAGTTCTCATACTTGGGTGAGAGGGCTCGCAACATCTTAACGACGAAGTGGTAGTTGATCTCCCGACACCTGAGAGACTTGAGCTAGTTCACAATATGATTGAGACGAGTGAATATTTCATTCACACCATTATTCTCTTTCATGGTGAAGCGGTCGAGCTTGCTTGTTAGGACGTCGAGCTTGAACTCCTTGATGGAAGAAGCTCCCTCGTGGATTTCCATGAGCGTGTTCTATATCGTCTTGGCGTCCTGAAGCGTGCTCACCCGGTTAAATTCATCTGGGCTCAATATGTTGAAGATGGGGTTCGTCGCTTGGGCATTAAGGTGGATGCTCTGATGATCACCATCGGTGAGTTCGCCTTCGTTGAGCACTACATAACCATCAACAACAATACGCCATTTGCTTGAGATAATGGTCATTAAATGCATCTTCATTTTGTGTTTTCAACTAGTATAGTTTGAACCATCAAAATATAGATATCTCCCCACATACATCCACTCACGACTAGACATCATATCTCTTTAGGTGGTAAAACCTAGAGAGGGTGAATAAGAGATTAACAAAACTATGACCCAAAAATTACTTTTTTCACAAGTATTTTAAAATATTAAGCAGTTCTAAGTAAAATCAAGTATGCTAGAGATTAAATTTAGTAGGAAAAAAAATATGTAGGAGTGCAAGGAAACAATCAAGTATGAGAAACAATTTAGTCGAGGTTCGAGCCTTTGGCAATGCTTTATGTCTCCGTTGAGGAACCTTGACCCAACGATCGAAACCAGCACCGAATCGTACTTTTTCCTCAAGAAGCTTGCCGATGTGAAGCTTCCCTTCTTTTGTGGTAGCTCTTCACCTTGCGGTAGGCGAGCTCCAAACTCTCACAAATTTCTTGGGACACTTCACAATCCTTGAAGGCTCACAAGTGACTCTTTGCCATCTAGGAGATGTCAATCTCCAAGAGTAACATGCTTCAATCAGTTCAGTTTGGAGATGAATTCTTACTTGATGCTTAACTATGGCTCAATCTCTCTCTATTGAAGATTTCCTCACAAGAATCACAATTTGGGCTTGTAGAAATGTGGAGTAGCACTTAGGAGAGCAGAGGAATGGTTTTGCAAAGAGTTAGGCGTGTAAGTAGGCTTGGGGGTTTATATAGTCAACCACTCAAAAATTAGTCATTAGTGCAAAAAGCGCAGAACTCTGAACTTTCGAGATAGAAGTCAGAGGTTCCGATATTTGAAAACAACAACTATATTGCCTGTCTAGAAATAGATGTCGAAACTTCCGGTAAGAACCTAGAGGTTCTGACTTCAGACCACAATGGACAGAAGCGAATGATGGGGGTTCCGACTTGAAGCCAGATGCTCCAGAATTTTGAATAGCCTTTGCAAGACGCGGTCAGAACGGATTCCCGGAGGTTCCGACATCGCACTTAGACCTTCTGAGATTTCAAAGGAGCTCAACTAAGGTGGACATAACTCATTCTCGAAGGTTCCGACAACGGACTCAAACATTTCAAGATTTGAAAAAAATAAGTCCAAAATAGATCTCGGAGACCTCGAAAACATCTAACAGCTCCGACTTTGAAAGTAAAGGGACTTAGGCATGTACATATTTGAAAATCGGATTTCCTAGAAATCTCAAATGTTCTGACATCTAGAAGATCAGACATGAAGAGTAATTCGGAGGCTCCGAGTACCCTGACTCTTCACACAGAGACGAAATTCGGATGTTCCAACATCAATCTTAGATATTTCGACATTTCCAAAAAAATATATGTGTGAAGAGATTTTAGAAGCCTCTTTAGATTTGGAAATTGATTCCTGACTGAGCATTAACAATGCACTCTCACCAGCTTTCAGATTTAGACCCCCCGTTGATGGTACGGTTTTCCTTAAACTCAATGTGATTCCTTAAAACCAACAAAAGAGCTAGAAAATTTTCTGTAATCTTCGTTTTTTCCAACTGTCTTTTCTTAGAATTTTTTATGATCATCAAGACTAGTTTTACCATTGCTTTTGGATTTAAACGTCCTATCACACTTAATGCATCCATTAATTTGTTAATTGTTTGTCATTAATCATAAAAACGAGGGCCAAGATACAATTATAATGAAAATTATCCACTTGAAAAACTTCAAAATTATGTCATAATTAGAGTTTATATTGGATAATAAGCTGTTGTTATTTAGCACGTTCTTTACAGTTTTGCATAATCAGTAGGACCTAGTCGCTTGTAGCAGACTTACACTATTAACTGCTGAAATAGCAGCGAGCATACTGAGTCCACAATCAGAAAAATACCGAGGATGGAGTCGCTTGGAGTTGCTCGCGAGAACAGAATCTAAGGAAGACCGAAGACCCAGGCTGAGTGCCTGAGTCGCTGCTTCTCCTCGGGTGGACACCGCACGGCTGCTGACGCGCTCTCAAGAGCATGGCCGACATGTGGGGCGTCGACAAAAATCCACTACAACTTAGTACTTCCTGGAACTGTTTTGTGTCAAACCGTTGACTGTGCAGATGCAATCCGTGGAGCTGTTGCCGCGTGCTGTTATGATTATTTTGAGAGTTTTGCTTCGGTGCATTCTCTCTACGAAAATTTACAAACGTTTTGCTTCGGTGCATTCTCTCTACGATAATTTACAACTTCCGATGTAAAGTAACGGTGAAGATTAGATCTTAACTTTTAGTTTAAAAGGTATACAGTCTATTTTATTTGGTGGCATGTTCTCTGGAAATAAACATTAAGCTGGCTTGGCCATTAGATCTTGCCACGTTTAGATTTTAGGGCCCATTTGTCATCCGTTCAAAACGAAATAATTTTTTATTATTCGCACACTGCATGGGACTACTTGACAGAGACTCGGTTTTGTAATTCTTCTATTGAAAAGGGTATGGGACGGGCCCACAAGGCAGGGAGAAAAGAGCTCTTCTTCCTTTTGAAACAGAGCAGAGGTAAAGCTGCCTTTAGAGGCGATTGGGAGCTCTGAGGAAAGGCCAAGGAAAAGTGCGGAAATCCGAGAGAAGGGAAAAATGGGATGCCGATGGCTATGGGAGTCCGCTAATGGCATTGGTGTGGGCTGAGACGCATAATGGCGGCTGCCGCGGCGTGCACACGACGACGGCTAGATTGGAGGTAGGGAGTGGCGAGGCCGTCGAATTTTGTGTCGGGGTCGGTGATAGACCAGCCGTGCAGCGCTGCAAACTACCACATGTAGGGCGTCATGTCGACGAGGGACGCGCCGGCAGCCCAGTCGCTGGGGAGCTCCTAGGGAAGGCACGGTCCGCAGTGGCAGACCAGCTGCTGCTGCGGCAGCTAAGGGCCCGCCGTGGCAACGTCGCACGAGTCAATAGACTTCCTCTTTTGGGAATGAGTCGAACGGATGGTAGATGAGATGGGTTTTGGGTTTGTATCGGGGTCTCGGTGTACATATTGGTCTAACCATCTAATCGGCCAAACTATACCCAGCTAATCTCGATTAGCATCGAAGGACGAAAATACCCTTTTGAAGTTTCCTTAAGGGAGGTGTACCGAAGCACCAGTACCAGGCTTCCAGCACCAGTGCAACATTATATTTTCTTGTGGTGTGTTTCAAGACTGTCTTGCATTTTACAGTGTGTAAACTCCCATGTTGCTTTGCTGTTATTGCTGGTTGACATAATGAAATGTGTGGGAAAATCTTTGGTGTGATGTGATCCAACGAGAAGTATGAAATGCACTTCTGAATGGTGAGATGAATGCAACACATCTTGAAGAGGGGAAAAAATTCTGATCATTTGGTGAAAGCATTAGCCTGTTAGCTACTACCTACTCAAACAAACCCATGCGAGAACAACAAGTATTTCTGCATTCATACTTGTCTGTTACCTACAGTAGTACTTGAGCCTGATTATGTTTACAGCATACCGGTTCTTTTCCTTATGCTACCTTTTTCCCTGAAGCAGATCAGTCGGAGCCTAGGAACTGAATTCTTAGAGACCTTGGTAAAAAGCTAGTAACGAATCCTAGCAAGTAAGAAGAGATTAGCTTCACAAGAACAGTGCAAAAATCTAGATGGCAGCCTCAACGTAATGATGGGGCAGCAGGCAAAATTTTAGATGGCATAAAGCTCTCAGGTAAGCAATTCTTTTGCATCTCCTGTAATGTTGCGTGTGCTTTATGTTTGGCTTGCAAACAAATCTGGTGAGGACTACTATTTAAGTTGGTACGGCAGTATTGCATTTCAAATATGACATTTGGACACTAATTATGGTTTTAGAGATCGTGTGGTTACTAGTTTCTGCTATAGATTGTATAGTTACATGCCAAATCCATAAAAGTGTTATGTGAATCTGAAGTAAATTCTTGTCCATTTCTCCAGTACGGCAGTACCCACATGCGATGGGAAGGGAATCAGCTCTTCTTGAAGCGATTCAATCCTCTCGAGGTAACACGGTCTTGAACGGTATCTAAATGCATAATGAGGGTTCTACTTCAGGGCCGCACAAGGATTCATTATAGAAGTTGAGCCCAAGGTCTTGAACGATTGACCCTACTTACTTGCTCAAACGATTGAACCTAATTTACTTGCTCACCTCTCTATCTATATATAACGTGATAGATTTGCGGGAAAAAGATACATAGCTCAGCCGAGGACTCCTATGTGTTTACTAATCATATGTACGATGTTAATTGGAGGGGAATTTATCAACGCCGAACAATGCCCTTTCACAGAACTTCTAAATGCAACTGTCCACTTATGGTCGGTGATTGTTCCAAGAAGGCGTTTGAGGCTCTGATTCATGACAGCTCAATGATTATGTGTTGATAGTGGGCTAATGTGGAACAGACAAGCACCTTGAAGGTTCTTCAGCCTGATATTGTCTGTAGGAAAGGTCCAGTGAATCAACACGATGTTTGGTGAAGTTTTGGCCAACTAGCGGTTAACTAGGAAGATGCTGCTGCCTAGTAGGTGATGGTATTCCAAGTCGTGTTTATCTCAACAGCTTGCTTATATGATCTGGGCGGTCCGTTCTGATCTGGGCGGAGCTAGCCGTCAAGTGAGAGAGAAAAGGAGAGACAGGGGAACAAGAGGGCTCAGCAAAGAAGACGGGGTCATGGTAGCCCCCATATGGTGCGTGGTAACCGCCTTGCGGATGATACACAATGTTCACCATCTAATTTTGTTCACCATTGAATGATGTTGCAAGGGCACGGTTTTTTTTGGGTGGACAAACAAGCAAACTGTGTCCGATAGAAGCATCGCACCCACCAGAGAAACAAACTCACGGAATGAATCACAAATGTCTAAAAATGCAAAACTTTTTAGTTGAATGTTAAATAACAGAACTGGGGATCTTTGCAGTCCCCAGTTGAGCAGCAAATCCTACAGCGTGTCTCCCATTTAATACAGCCAATGAGCCAATTATATTGTAACAGAAGTGGAAGTGTTGTACCCCTTTGCACTTATATTCAGTTACTATCTCTCAAGTCTGAACAACCAGTGGAATCAAGCTAATTCCTGGCACCTAAACGGCATTCCCATTCCTCCCATCAAAACCTCTAAACTACAAATAATTGGTAGGTATATTCGTACCTCGGATCATGGAGCCTGAAGCAAATCGATTTCAGCCCCTCACCGGCTTTCGCAACACCGTGGAGAGGTGGAATGCTGTCTTTGTGCCGGCCTTCTCTCCGACCACCCACTTGAGCTTCTTGTAACCAAACCTCTCTATGAGCCTCACAACGACCCTCTTCCTCTCCTCGCTCTGGCACAGGTAGCTGTCAATCCAGAGCAGCCCACCGACGCGCAGCACCCTGTCAATGTCAAACATGAAGAATTCCAGCGCCTCCTCCGTCCCCGCCTGCCCCATTGCCGGCGCGCTGCCTTCATCCAACGCCGTGGTGCCAACGTGCACCAGGTCGAACACCCCGTCGTAGAAGGGGAACCGGTGCGCCGGGGAGAGCAGCAGCGGGAACAGCCCCCTCGCCGCCACGAACTCGTTCATCGGCTTCCCTGCGGCGTCGAGCACCGAGGTGACGACGGTCACCCCGCGGTCCCTCATCCGGGCGGCGAAATTGGCGGCGCCGCCGGCGACATCGAAGCCAATCCGGATCTTGAACGCGCTCAGCCGCAGCACGTCGTCGATGAGGAACTCGTGGTCGTGGCGCGGCGGCCTGACCCAGCGGCGGTGGTCGAGGCCCATGTTGGATGCCGGGAGCGGGGGACGGGGCCCGCGGGAGAGGCACCGGCGGCGGGGGAGCGGCTCGCACCCCTTGGAGACGAGGCGGTGCTGGAGGACGGTGGCGTTGCGCGGGCACGCCGAGTGGGGCTCGTAGGACATGAAAGCCGAGAGGAGCGCGAGCGCGGAGGGGGACCTGAAGCAGGCGCCCGCGACGGAGGCCGGCATGTGGGTGAGCCCCGTCCGGGCGTCGCGGCCGAGAGGGAGCGCGTGCGGGGAGAGGAAGAGCAGCAGCTCGGGGGGGAGGCCGTCCGGGAGGTGCGAGGAGGCGCCGATCTCGCGCGCGATGGCGGCGACGTGGGCGGAGAAGTTGTTGCTGGAGGAGGATGTGACTGCGACGGTGGCTGCGGTGGGTTCGCGGGGGGAGGTGAAGAAGGCGAGAAGGGCGAGGAGGTTGGTAGAGAGGAGGGAGAGGAGCATGAGGAGGTTGAGCAGCGCCGGGGAACAGAGGCAGCTGGAGAGGCCTCGGCGGCGGGAGGCCGCCACGTTCAGGGACACCGACCCCATCGGCCGCGCCGCACGCGGCCAGCCTCGTGCGCTCGTGCCGCGTGGTGGAAACCTGCGGATTTTTTTGCCGGCGCGGCGCGGCCGGGAGGGATCTTGGGTGCGTCCGCGTGTGGTCGGCTTCGGTTTTCCTTGCTTGGTTGCTCAGTGGAGCGGGGGAGTGGGAGTAGAGCGGTGGGAGCGAGGAGGCTGTCGGTTTTAGAATTGCGGGGCTGCTTACGTGTCTAAACATCAGGTCTTGCAGCTCGCTTAGCCTAATCGGTTAGAGCATCCACAGCTGGGTCTATAAACCGATCCCAATAGCTATTATTTGACTTACACAGTAAAAAACCCCCTCCCAGCAGGTTCTGTAAAACGATCCCGTCCGCATTTCGTTCCACAAAACTCCTCTTCCGTTCCCCAAACCTACCACACATCTGCCGTTCTCCATACCCCAACCGCCGGCCTCGGAGCCCTCCTCCCCGCCATCCTCGTTCCTCTCCCCGTTCTGCTCGCGAAAATGGCGTCGGCGCAGATCCCCGCCACGGCTGCTCCCCCAACTCCCGGTCGCGTGTAGATCCCGCCGGCGCAACGCATCCACCACCCGCCATCTTGGCCGCTCGCCACGATGCCGTCGGCGCAGATCTCCTCCATGCCTGCTCCCCCCTTCTCCCGGTCGCGCGTAGATCCCGCCGGCGGAGTGCCCGCACCACCCGCCGCCCCTCCGGCCCTCCTCCGCCCCGGCCGCCGCCCCTCCGCAACTCCTCCGCCCCGCCCGCTGCGCCGCTCCTCCGCCCCGCCCGCTGCGCCGCTCCTCCGCCCCGTCGGCCGCCCGCCGCGCCGCTGCCGTGCCTCCCCGCCCCAAGCTTGCCGGCCTCCTCCGCCGACGCTGTCCCCAAGCTCGCCCCGTCCTCACCCTCCTCTCCAGGTCTCCCCCAAAAACCCCATCCATCTGTTGACAATTTTATACATTGATTTATCTAATAAGTAATTTAGTAGTTGCACATTTTAAAAACTATATACAAGTTTAGGTTTGCATATTACTAGACCTAAAGTTATATAAACTTTTTATACAACTATAAATTTGATGATATCTCGGTTAACTAAGAAATAACAACCCAATGATGAACCCTAAGCCCAATGATAAAAGACAATCGAAAAAGCCAAATTGTTTCGCATAAGAAGGTTGTGTACTTGGACTTCTTTTCGCCTCCATGAACGATCGTGATGATGTATGAGTAGCACGACAACTGGTATTCTGTGACAGGCCAAAACAATAGTTGAAATTCAGTTTCAATACATAAAAGGACACTGTCGGAACTCGGAACTAGCTACGGAGGATACGTACATACGAGACCGTTGCCATAGGATCGAACTCACCATACCGCCTCTAGCTAGCTCAAGTTGCAAAATGCAAATTTTTATGTTCCCAAAAGCCATATATTGCTGCTCAACTAGGCCTTGTCTTGGCCAGATCAATATGTTCCCAAAAGCCATAGATAAATCAATGTCTACAATTGTCAACTTATAAACAGGCATTTTGATAGGATTCTAATCAGCTTTTCTTATTATCATACGAATAATGTCAACAAATTCTATGTACTGCTTTTGTATGCGCTAATTTCACATACATTTGGAGAGCCACGCTAACCTCATTTTTGTACTCATTTGCTGGATGCGGATTTCATACATTTCTCTTGTATCCTATCCAAATGACTACCATTACAACTTTTCATTGTTTTGTAGTCCTCTGCTTTGTACTGGTATTCCGGTTAAATTCATTTATTTCATTGTTGTAGTCTAAAGAGGCTCTATTTCAGATTTTTTGAATGTTTGCATCGTTAGGAGAAACTAAGTCCTCCAGTGTGCACCATGGTGAGGTATTTGGAGTCAACTGCATATGTTTTGCAGCTTTGGCTATAAGTTGCGGTTATTATAATTAATCGGGTGATAATCATAACAGCTACCACTCATGTCACACAAGAGTAACGTTCGTAAGGTTGGTAGAAAGACATCGTGACCGCTAAATTTTTATTGTTTCGTAAGGGGAAAGATTTTTTTAGATGAAACTAACCATATCACTTTCACGTGCCCAAATCTAGATACATATGGAGATAACTATAGCCGATGTTTGGAATATTTAGGGCTTGATTCAACGAATCTACTTCAATTATAGCTCTTTGATCAACAGGCATGGACAATACTTGTTGTGAGAAGCTCGCAAAATTGGATTTCAGTTCGGATCCGCGGGAAATGGGAAGCAAGAATAGTGACAATGTTGTTATGAATCGCGTTGCGTACCGCAAGAAACGTCTTGCTTCTCCTATTGCGTTGTGGTGGCAATTCTTCCCAGACAAACGCCGTAATCGGAATAGTATGTCGGAGTTTATGGAAGTAAATAGGGAGAGGTTGGAATTGGGGTACAACATCGATGAAGAGGTTGACTTTGCTATGTCATGGATTGAAGATTACACATCTCGAGAGCGCACACTCGTCACCGCTTTCCACACATTAGAGTTAACTCGAGAACATCGTGATGCAATGCACCACCGTCTTCCGAGGGGAAGTAGATTTTAAGAGAATGCTGGAAGAGGAGAGGATATCGATATCGAGTCCTTGTACAAGTAGTAGCTATATTCTGTAGTACTTTCTTTATGTCTGTAATGTGGAACCATTAGTGTTGTAATTTAGAAGCTATATGTAATGTGTTATAACTATGTGGTATATTTAGTTAAGAACTGAATGTAGTATTTGGATTGCTTCGTGCTGTAACTATGTGTTATAACTATGTGGTACATTGTTCTGTTTTAATTACATATGTACCTGGTTCTTTATGAAGTGCTATGTTTTCTAATACGTATGTCTGTTAACTTGAGTATAGCTTATGTTTCACAGAAAAGGTATCATGGATTCATTTTACTTGAATATATTGAGTGGGGAAACTGACGCTGCTTGTTGGGACGAGAACTTAGAAAGTAGCCCTTTTGAGGAGCAACCGTGCCAACCTGATCCTGTCATTCCCACCAACAAATCAAGTACTAAGAGATCGAAGAACATCAGTGAGAAGGAGGACATCCTTCTAGTTTCAGCTTGGTTAAATATTAGTATGGACGCGGCACAAGGAAATGAACAATCACGTGCTACTTATTGGAAACGAATCCATGCTTACTTCCATGAAAATAAAGATGTGGAGTCGGAGCGTACTCAAAAGTCCCTTTTGCATCGTTGGTCGGCTATTCAAGAACATGTCAACAAATTCTGTGGTTGTCACGACCGAATTGAGAGAAGGCGGCAGAGTGGGGTTACAGAGAAAGATAAGGTCAGTCCTTAACACACTTTTACCTAAGTACTATTATTACCGGCTAATGTTAACAACTCAATTTTTGTACATTCGCAGATTCTACAAGCCTGTGCACTTTACAAGGAGGAAGAGAAGAAGGCATTTCAATTTCTCCATTGCTGGAATGTGCTGCAGCACCATCCGATGTGGACAGAGAAGCTGTCACAAAAGAAGCAGAAGGTTTGCTCAAACTCATCTCCAGGTGCATCAAGTCCTACCAATAGCTTCTCTTGTGCTATGGGTACTGAGGGACAGGCTCCAAGTCAGGACGATGATTCGTTGAAGAGGCCCATTGGAAAGAAGGCGGCGAAGGAACGGTTGAGGCGGGGTAAAGCTTCATCCTGCTCTGATGGTTCAGAATCAATTTACATGGAAGCTTTGGATAATATTTGGTCCAGGAAGTCAGAGGCAGATGGTCTGAGAGATAAGAAGAAAGAAGAGAGGTATGAACGAGCGTATGCTCTGGAGCAGGAGAGGCTCGAATTAAAGAGGCAGGACTTAGAGCTCAGGAGAATGGTGGAAGAAGAAAAGATAATGAATATTGACACTTCATCGATGGCGGATCCCCTGAAGCAGTACTACAGATCTTTGCAGAATGACATCCTTGCTAGGCGATGCAGCGGGTCTGGTTAACTCTAGTCATATTGTGTTCTCTTTGTAGAAGAACTGTTATGCTACGTTTATTTTAGTTATGAACTTTTATGTTGTCTGAACTTAAATTATGATATGGTATGTCATGGGAACTTGAGTTATGAAATGTTATGCTATGTTAACCTTCCATATGAAATACATTGATGTCATGAAATGTATAACATTAGCCGATAGAGATTACATAAGCACATAGAGATTACATAAGCACATAGAGATTACCTAAGCCGATAGAGATTACATAAGCAAATACAGATTATTTAAGCCGATAGAAATTACATAAGCAAATACATATTACAAAGCTCGAACTACAGATTACATAGATTAGTTGCCTCCAAAAACCTGCCACATATGCTCTACTAAATCTGCTTGCAACTGAGAGTGAGCCTGCCTGTTTCTAATGGATTGATAAGTTCCAATAAACTCCAACAGGTCTGGGGTATGGTCATGAGAGACGGTGACGTTCTCTCCGGCTCCTTCAAAATTGAAGTCTTGTGTGGCTTCGTCCCCTTCATCTTCTATTATCATATTATGCATTATGACACAGGCAGTCATGATGTCTCGAAGCGTCTCTTGGTCCCAAAAACGAGCTGGTCCTCTGACAATGGCAAAATGCGCTTGAAGAACTCCAAATGCTCGTTCCACATCCTTTCTAGTTGCTTCTTGTGCCTGTGTGAAATATTTTTTCTTATTACCTTGGGGGCAAGATATTGTCTTCACAAATGTAGCCCAGGAAGGATAAATCCCATCTGCTAGGTAATATCCCATTGTGTAGTTGTGACCATTGATACTGTAATTAACTTCAGGAGCTTGTCCTTCAGCTAACTTTGCAAAGAGGGGCGACCGGTGAAGAACATTGATATCATTGTGTGACCCAGGTAGACCAAAAATGCATGCCAAATCCAGAGATTTTGTGAAGCCACAGCTTCAAGAATTATAGTGGGCTCGTGCACGTGTCCACTATACATGCCCTGCCATGCTGCAGGGCAATTCTTCCACTTCCAGTGCATGCAGTCTATGCTACCAAGCATACCTGGAAAACCTCTTTCCTCTCCAATCTGAAGTAATTTAGCCGTATCGATCTCATTTGGAGATCTCAGGTACTCATCTCCAAATATTTCAATAATAGCTCTTACAAACCTTTTCACGCTCTCAATAGCGGTGCTTTCTCCTATGCGGACATAATCATCCGTAGCATCAGCTGCAACTCCGTAAGCAAGCATTCTGAACGCAGCGGTTATCTTCTGAATAGAAGATAACCCTAGAGCACCAGCATTATTTTTTTTTCACAAAATATTCATCGTACTCTTCTACTGCGTGTAAAATGCGAAGAAATAGATGACGGTTCATTCTAAACCTGCGCAAGTAGGAACATCTATCGGTATAGAAAAGGTTGAACGAAGTTGCATGAACTGAAATATGAATCAGTGCCAAACCTGCGTCGGAAGAATCTTGGCCCATACGTAGGAGCATCAGAGAAGTAGTCCTCGAAAAGTCTTGCATGGCCTGCTTCTCTATTGCGATGAACCACTTGACGACCAATCACGGACCTTGTAGGACGTCGAACTTGCGAACGTCTCTGGTGTTCATGTGCTACTTGCATGGTCTCAAAGATAAGTTGGTCGTCTTCATCGGACGACGACGAATCTAACAGAGTTCCCATGAAAAAGGTACGGTGACTCATGGTGGAAAACGAGTAGGTAGGAAGTGCAAATGGTTTGGTGCTGGTTTAGAAGGAAACAAGAGGGAATGGCAATGGGAATGCAGGATGAGCAGGTAGGTGTGTATATATAGAGGTCCAAATATAGCCGTTGGGAATATATCCGTTGGGAATATAGCCGTTGGGGGAAAAAGACCTGTTGTGAATATAGCCGTTCAAAATTTACTGTTCGGAAACATAGCCGTTGGGAATATAGCCGTTCAAATTTTACTCTTCGGAAAAATAGCCGTTCAAAATTTACTGTTCGGAAAAATAACAGTTCAAATTTTACTGTTCGGAAAAATAGCCGTTCAAAATTTACCGTTCGGGAAAATAGCCGTTTGATAGAGGCGTCGTTCGAAATAATATTCGTTGCGGAAAAATAGCGGTTGAGAATTATGGTGGTAGTTATAGGAAATCAATAAAATATAGGATAGTGGGATATAGGGAATGAGATATAGGGAACCTGCTATAGTGTAAAGAGATATAGGGAATGAATCTTTTAGGAAAGTTCCCTATATGGAGATATAGGGAACGAGATTTAGGGAACCAGCTGTGGATGCTCTTACTACTCCATACTTTATCCGAAAGGCTTCATGCCACTCTTTTGGCCAAACTTGGGCAAGATTTGGATTTTCTCCATGCAAGAAATTCGGCAAGTACTGGGTGCGATTTTCGTATAATTTCTTCCAGATTCCCATGTTCTAAATGGGCGCTAAGTGGGTTCTAAAACTTGGCAAATCAATGGAGCAAGCTAAATTTTAGTCACATCTAAACAACAGTAACAGTAAATGGGACGACAGTCAAAATACACTCGGAGTATGAGCTATGCCTATGGACACTATCTGTTTGCTATCCTCTTTGTATTTCAAGTACTAGTTTTCGATGGGTGAGATTCGATAAGGACAATCAAGAATCATCAACGGTATGAACACTTTCTTCAAGAATTGAGACCCCCGTGGGTCACCGGTATGCACCTCCACCTCCTCCACTTGGTCAAGCCGGAAGTTCGCAGAAGTGGCCACCGTAACTTTACTCACTGCACCTACGTTTGCCATAGTAGAACAACCACAACATTGTTTTTGAAACTTTTGTAAACATGCAACAATTTAATAGAAAAAAAAACCGGTTTTCATCCTAAAATTAATCTATCCGGCCAAATACTCCTCCTAAACTAAAAAAGGGTCCATTCGCACTCTAAAGTATAAAAACGGGTATAAATAACATCCTAGAGTAGTTTTATAGATGGTTTTATTTATATGGATGATGACATGGCAAATTTCTAGGTGGTTTCGATACCGTGACATATAATATGGTGATGACATGGCAATTACTCATAAATTTATATTGAAAAAATAGAAAAAAGGCAAATCTAGCCCCGCCCCCCCGAGTTGCAAAGGCGGCTTTGGCCCCCCGCCGGGCGCAACCGCAAAAATGTCCCCGCGAAGCAACGGGCAATTGACGCGTGGCAAATTCGCACCGCGGATCCGCGACGGTGAAAAATCGTGCCCCAGACCCGCGACCGATCTCCTTCGCGGGCCTGGCCCGAGGTCGCACGCCGTGACCGCGAGCTGCACCAGGCCGCGGCTCCCCCCCGCGACGCAGGCCGACTCGCGCTCGCGGCCCGCGAGGAAGAGCTCGCGCGCGTGGGCCGCGACGTCCCGCACTCCGCGCTCAAGGCTCGCGACGCAGAGGCTGCCGCGCGTTCGGCCCGCGACTAGGACCAGCCCGCCAGCTTACTCACCGCCGCGCGTTTGGCCCGCGACCAGGACCAGCCCGCCAGCACCGCGTCGCGCGTTCGGCCCGCGAGCAAACGGCCTCGCGCCTCCAGGCCGCGAGCTGATGCTAATTCGCCGTGCACTCGCCTCGGGAACCGCACCGCGCTGTCGGACGCGTCGGCCGCTGGTGCCCGTGATCGACCGGACGAGACAGTGAAGTGATTTGGTACAGTAATTTTTTCTTTTGCTTTCTCCTTTTGTCACGCGTGCAGATTCCCTTCTCTTTTCTCACCGCAGGCAGACTCCTTTCATCCTCTTTATAGTGTTCGCGCGGTGGTCTTCTCCATTTGCCATATATGTAGCTTAGTTCTCTGCTCTCACTCCCTACCTCTGCGAGCTCTCTGCCTTAATTTGAGCTTTTCTTGATTTACAGGCTCTCAAGAGCTAATCTCTTCTGTGTGGCCAAATCTTACATGTTTACACCTTGAGGTATACATTAACAAGCTTTACATGGGACATGTGGGTAAACTTATTTTTATGTTTGAATACTTTATATCTATTGCTTTTAATTAAAATCAAAATTTTAGATTTCAGTTGCTAATATCTTTTATGGATAACATCTTTGTTTGATATACAAGAATGTGGTCAGATAACACTTGATGGGGTTTCTTCTATTTTAAATTGCAAAGGTTTGGAAGATGTCTTACTTCGGCACACGGTGAGTATGAGAAATGATATACTCATATACCCATGTTCTTGAGATAGATGATATGATCTAAAATTCGTAAAGCCTAAATATTTTGTTTGGTATCATGTACTTGTATTGGAGGAATAAATCATTTTGAGCTTCCAATTGTATTCAAAGATAGCGTGACTTCATGCTTTTTATCTAGAGGGGAATGCTGCCTTAAATCGCTGCTGTCAAAATATACCTTTCACCATGATGTTTCAAATTTTAACCTCGCATAAAGCCCTGCTTCATGCCCTCCAATTGCAGTTAATTTGTGGATTATACATTTCTCTGTCCATGGATTTTTGCGTAGCATATATTGTATAGACTCGAGGTAGCGGTGCCACAAGAAATGCAGCCAGCAATTCCTCCCCTACCTAGAGTACCCACTGTGCATAGTTCAGTTCAGTCATTACAATCTAATTTCACACAAGAAGCAAGAATATAATGTTAATGACTTGAATGTGCTGCCAACTAGCTTAAAGTAGTTCAAACTCTATAACGGTTAAGTAGTTTCTGAATCTCGAGTATTACAGGGTAGAGGTATTGGAAGAACCATCATATGCGATGCTATCATGAGAGTATAAACCACGGATTTTGAAGCTAGAAAGAGCAAAATCAGCCGTTCGAGTAGTAAGAAAAATTGAAGATCAACTCGAGACCTACACACCAAGGTAAATTTCTTTGATATGCAAGATGTTATCATACTTTTTAGTTAGTCCAAAATTAGAAAAATGACAATGTTAAGCTAAGACTTTAGTTATAATTAAGCTGACTGTTATTTCATGCATACGTAACATGCAATTGTCTCGAGAAACTAGCACAATGTACAGACTGATTGTGACAAAAAATGAGTACGTGAAATAAAAAAATGTTAGGCACGGCTGAGGAGTTTACTGTTATTTAAATTAGTTTATTCTGGTAAAATGAGAAGATATGATAAACTAATATTAAATATACACGTTTTTGGCTACAGTTAAATTCAGAAAAAATAATGTTTACACGATATTAAAATTTTGGTTTCGCATGTACGTAGGTACAATGAATGAACTCTTAGTGTTTTACGAGCCGAATATAATACGTGACGGGCCCTGCGGGCTCAACTTGTCCCAATGCGAGTATAAGGTTACACACATAGATGGTTTGGAGGAGATTAGTTTATTGGACCTGAGGAGGTGCATACGCCACGAGTTTGATCGGGACATAGCTCGCAACAAAATAATCATTGAAGCAGTCACATGTAGCAGCCGGGAGGACAGGTCATCAGTCCCCTTATGGCAGCTGCACAAGGTGGCTGGCAACGTATCATGGGCTGGGTACATGCGTCTTGTGAGTACACCAGGGGCGTACATATATGGTCGACCCATGGTGTACGTACAGTTTGTTGAGAGCAGTCGCTTGTTGACTGGCGACGAAGGTTCCTCCGGAGTTGGTGAGTTACAGGTTGTTGCAGCAGAAGGAGGTGTAGGGGCAGCGGATGCAGCGTTAGAGGTCAATCTGACACATCCTGAAGACCAGTTCGTCAGTAATGAAGATGCCGGTCCCTTCTGGTCTGCTCGTGTCGACTGCTTTGAGCTGTTAGCAAGCATGCCGAACGAGTTGAACTCTCCTGAAGACGGTAGCGACGAAGAGTCGGATGGTACCGACGAGGAGGGCGGTGATGCGGTACGACGTGGTCTACCTGCAGTAGCTGCTGGTGAAGAAATGGATGAACTGACGGTGCAGAGGCTTGTCATATCAGAAGATGTGAACTCACGGTGGGGTTTCGAAGAGAACACTCTGATGATAGGTCAGCACTTTCCAACCAAGCATGCTGCACACATGGCTATTACAAAGTATGCCACCTCCATAAGTCGTGAGTATCGGGTTAAAAGGTCGAATCCCACATGTCTGAAAGTTGTATGCACACGTCCAAACTGTCCTGGAAGGGTGCGTGCAAACCAAGCCAAGGGAATTTACAAGGATTTTGAGATAACTGTGTTGGTGCACCACACGTGCAAGCTATCCGAGCCGTTGACTGCGCACCACAATGTGAGTGCCGCATATGTGGCCGAAAAAGTGCACCACCTAGTATCCAAGGACATCTCCGTCGGGCCAAAGTCATTGATGTCCACCGTGGCTGACGAAGTTGGTTTTCCGGTCAGCTACGACATGGTCAGACGTGCGAAGCAGAAGGTGATAGAGAAGATGTTCGGGACTTACGAGGAGGGATATAATTTTGCCCCAAGAATGCTACATCAAATAGCGGAAGCTAATCCAGGCACTTACTTAAACAAGTATGAAAGGCCACATCCCGATGGAGTACCTGGTCATTTCATACTTGACCGTATATTCTAGGCCTTCAGTCAAACTATTCAGGCATTCAGGTATTGCCGTCCGGTGCTTTCAATGGACGGTACATTTCTGACTGGGAAATACAAGGGGACACTACTTATAGCCGTGGCTGCTGATGCTAATGATCAACTCCTTCCTGTTGCCTATGCAATAGTTGAGAGCGAGAACTCCGATAGTTGGCTGTGGTTCCTTATAAATGTGAAGTTGGGTGTTGTAGAGGACAGGCCTAATGTGTGCCTTATTTCTGACCGTAATGCTGGGCTTCTAAATGCTATAAACACAATCAAGAATACTGCTGTTGCTGAGTACAGGTGGACTGATCTTGAGAGTAGGTGGTGCATGCGGCACCTGGCCGCTAATTTCTACGGAAGGTTCAGAAACAAAGATCTCATGAAGAACTTCAAGAAGCTGTGCATGCAGAATCAGTTATGGAAGTTTCAGCACATTTGGACAGCACTGGACGCTGCAACCAGCAGGTACAGCGGGGAGTCTCAGGTGGAAGGCCAGCAAGAAGTGCAGCATCCCAGAAACCGGAGGGCGATGAGTTTGTCAGAGTGGATAAGTAGACATGCTCCCGAGATTGAGAAATGGGCCCTGGTGCATGACACAGGTGGTCATAGATACGGCATAATGACAATCAACATATCCGAAGCGTACAACGGTGTGCTTAAAGGCATGCGGTGCCTCCCAATTACTGCCATAATTGATGAATCATGGTCCCGGACAGTTGGGTACTTTCACAATAGATCAAAGGCTGCGAAGAAAAAATTAGACAAAGGTAACGAATGGTCCGAAGTCATGCAGAGATACATGGAAAAAAATAAAGAAATCTCAGAGTCATGACGTTCGAGCTATTGATGGCTTGAGGAGGAAGTACGACATACGTGGGGACACATCACTCATGCGGATGTCGTTAGGACGAGCTGGTACAGGACATAAGGTGTGCTTTACTCTTCAGAAGAACGCATTGCAATATTTAGAAAGTGTGCTTAGTCTTTTGCAATGGTCACTTTATTTATGTAGTACGACTCGATTGAGGACGAAGGCCAGACCTCTCATTCCGGTGCAGCTACCGATTCACCACATGAGCCGCTGCAGGGTTCTCCGGGAGGAACATTTAGTCAGGTATGTCAAATTAAATTTATTGTTGTCAAAACAATAAACTTGATTCTTAATTGATATACCGTTTATTCTGGTCTTTTTTTAGACATTCAACGATTCGCCTCCCCACGAAGAGACTTTTATTTACCAAAATCAATTTATGCGACCTTCACTTCAATACCAGTCCCTAGTTGGAGGAGGAAGTTCCGAGCCTGGTTCGTCCCACCAACAGGGTCATGAGTGGGTCGAAGATTTGTTTCGACATCCCCAGGAGATCGTTAATAGCCAAATTCCTAGTCAACCATACCCTACTCAGGACACTCAGGAGGATCAGGAAACTTATGAGACTCCCCAGTACAGTCTCCGAACAAACCCTAGACCAAGCGAGCATTTCACTTTTCCCTCAGGTCACATGCCACTGAGGCATAAGAGGGGAAGAGGCCCGTGATCGCAACTGTTTTAGTTCCTTCAATAATTGTGCTATTGTACTTTGCCGTATGCAGTACTTTATTTTCTCACTTATTTCGCGTTATACATAGAGTCTGGCGCGCGATTTTCTGGTGTCACGGGTCTGGCTGGCGATTTGTCCATGTGTCGAGTGCGTGGCGCGTCGCGGAGCCATTTTCGGCGTTGCTCCCAGACGGGGGCTATTTCCGGCTTTGCCACTCACCCGGGGGCCAATTCTACCTTTTTTCCGAGAAATAAAGAGGACCATAGCACCAGCACCAGCATCAGCGTAATATAAAGAGAGAAGAGAATCTCTGGCGATCGGATGAGTAAGGGTGCGTTTGGTTGGGCGACTCGGGGTGGATGGGATACGGCGATCCCATTATACGTGGTGAGATGATCTAGTTTTTTGTTTGGTTGAGTGATGGGGTGGTCCATTTTTTGTTTGGTTGGAGGGGTGAGAGTGGATGGAGTGAACCTGTTTCTTGTTTGGTTGGAAGGATAGAGATGACTAAAATCAAATTGTGAAAATCTTGTGAAGATGTGTAGATTACCACCATATATGACTTGTGCAAGAAAACGCGAGCGGCATTGGCATTCGGGTCTCCGGAAGCTCCAGCAAAAAAACGTTGAGCTCTATGGAAGCTCCAGAAAGGAAACGCCAGCGTAGTGGGCGTTCGACTGCAAGGAAAACGCCATGTCCGCTGGCGTTTGCGTTCCTCCGCCAAACGCCGTGCTATTCGCCAGAACAGAAGCATGTTTGCCAGTTGTTCTGTTTTCCCAAAACAGCGGGCGTTTGGCTTTCTACGGAAAACGCCGGTGACTCTGGCGTTTTCCTCAGTCATCAAACGCCAGCTTAGTTGGCGTGTGGGTTCCTCGGCAAAACCCCCGGGAAAATGCTAGCTCAGTTCAGTTTGTCAGAATACAACAAACAACCTGTGTACCATTCGAATTAGCATTAGCTCGCGGCCTGGAGGCGCGAGGCCTTTGCTTGCGGGCCGAACGCGCGACGCGGGTCCTGGTCGCGGGCCGAACGCGCGGTAGGCTCTGCGTCGCGGACCTTGAGCACGGAGTGCGGGACATCGCGGCCCACGCACGTGAGCTCTTCCTCGCGGGCCGCGAGCGTGAGTCGGCCTGCGTCGCGGGGGGGAGCCGCGGCCTGGTGCAGCTCGCAGTCACGGCGTGCGACCTCGGGCCGGGCCCGCGAAGGAGATCGGTCGCGGGTCTGGGGCACGATTTTTCACCGTCGCGGATCCGCGGTGCAAATTTGCCACGCATCAGTTGCCCGTTGCTTCGCGGGGACATTTTTGCGGTTGCGCCCGGCGGGGGGGCCAAAGCCGCCTTTGCAACTCAGGGGGGGGGGCTAGATTTGCCTTTTTCCCTAAAAGATCTCGGTACAATTAGATTTTGTAACGATGTGTGGGCAATTATAGCAGAGAGAAGATAGAAGATGATATGCGGGCCCCACTTATAAAAAACTTATTTTAAATATTGAAATGACACATGGACAGCACACGTAGCAAAAGAACCTTTAGTAAGGACCACCTCAACGATCACATAGGCAAAACTTGCCTACAAGCCACTTGTCAGTCTATTTATACTGATTTCATACTTTAGAGTGTGAATTGACTTTTTTAAGTTTAGAAGGTTATTTGACCAAATAGACTAATTTTAGGGTGAAAATAAAAAATTATATAGTATGTTACCATTATGTATGGTTGAAAGGACCTTAAAGACTAAGATATCGCCTAGAGGGAGGTGAATAGGCAATTAAAACTTCTAATCAATTCTAGTCAATTTAAATGCGGAATTAAACTATTGGCTATGAACTAGATTATTTCCCCTTAAATGCTAAGTTCAACTAAAGCACAAGCAACCTAATCAAGTGTGTATGATTTCTAAACTAGGTTGATTAATAAGCAATACAATATGGCAAGCAATTCAATTCTATACAAGATATACAATATAGCAAGAATGAATTACAAGTGAAATACGATATGTAAAGGAGACAAGGGACAAACGATGTATGACCCAGAGTTCGAATATCCACCGATATCTTACGTCTCCGTTTGAGGACCCGATCACGCTTGATCAAAGGTGGGCTCCCTCTCAAGCCACTTCCTCTCGAGGACTCTCCGGAGTCTCCTCGACCACTACGGCTAGCTCCTTCCTCCACTCCCGGAGATGGCGAGCTCCAAAACCACTTCACAATTTCTAGGGCCTCTTCACAATCTTCACGAAGAGATCACCGAGCCACCACCACCAAGTCGTCTAGGAGTCGGTGGCCTCCAAGAGTAACAAACTCCCGGACATGCGCTCGAACACAATCGATGACGAATGCTCAAACTCACGCAACTAATGCGCTAAGTGTGGGCTACCAAAGCACCACACACCTCTCACACCTCTCTCTTTTCTCACTAAGTCACAAAGACTTTGAATCTCACAAAATATGTTTGGGAGAGAAGAGGAGAGCACTCAAAGGTAGAACACCAAGTTCTAACACCTCACAAGCCAATGCACAAAGCAAAGTGAGCAGTTCATCCCCACTAGGAGGGCAAGGGGTATAAATACCCCTCTCCCAAAAACTAGCCGTTGGATTTGAATTAACACATCCGGACATTCCGGGCCTAGCCCCGGAATGTCTGGATACACAGATCCAGCGGCTCCAAACTAGTCGTTGGGAGCTCTGCAACACATCCGGCCATTCCGGGCATCACCCCGGATACTCCGGATACACAAAAATAACACGTCCAGACATTTCAGGGTAACATCCCCAGACATTCCGGACCAACACCCGGGCACTCCGGGCCTACCCAGATACTCCGGGACCCTGGCCGAGAGCAGCACACAACGGCTCAACAACACCCGGACATTCCGGACCGACCCGGATACTCCGGGTACCCAACTCGGACATGCCGGGAACACAACTCGGACACGCCGGGAATACCACCCGGATACTCCGGGACAACCCGGACATTCCGGGTACACAACCCAGACACGCCGGAATACCCGGATACTCCGAGACAACCCGGACACTCCGGGTAACAGACCAAAGGTAGCTCAAAACAAAGCCAGGCCGGTCAGACCGCCTCCACTCAGAAAGAAACCTAGAACACTAAGTTCTAGATTTCCCGACAAACCTCGACACGCACACAGCCTATGTTTGAGCATCTGACAACAGATTTGATCGCGCTACACGTCCGGTAGCCCCTCTTAATAGTACGGCTATCGAACCTATAATCCGGTCTCCCACCAAACTCCGTGAGACCGGCAAAACTAGAAACCCTAGTCTATGGCATACCTTTGCCTTGAGCAATCCTTGCCGAACTTGCCGAACACATCATCCAAGTCCCGTCGCTTCTCATTGCTCTTCTTAGCTTGTCATCAACTCCACTTGAGCTTGATGACGATCTTCATCCTCGCTTCTATTTCGATCCTCTCTCGATCTTCGGAAGCTTGATGAAGTCCAATTGATAGCTCCCGATGCATCAAGTATGGGAGGCTTTTCTCTTTTCATCTTCTTCACTGGTTCACCACCAAGGCTTGAACCGTAAGCATCAAGTTTATGAGTCCTCACCATGCTCGACTTGATCTTGCTCTTCCATTTGGCACATATGAATAACTCGATTCATCTCTTGCCACCATATGAATCTAACCCCAACTCACTCTCAAACACATAGCATGTGGGTTAGTCCATAAGCCTAAATTGACAATCTCATACCTTTGTCATTTGGTCCATCTACCGCAAGCGACAAAGTCTTCTTTGCTTGATTGTCAACTTTCTTCAATCCAGCTTATGGATTTAATCTTAGATCCTTTAGCTCAACATATGAGCCCATGGATCCTAACCCTCAACACACTCTATCACAAAGAAAATGAGTTAGTCTATAAAACATTATTGACGACAATATACCATAGTCATTTGAGCCACTCAAATGACTTAGCATTCACACCTATCGTCAATCTTCATGAGTCCAACTCATTAACTTCCTCTTGTTCTTCACTTAGCTCACCCCATGAGCTTCACACACCTCGATCATCTTTGAGTCACTCCTTGAACTACAATCTTGATCATCCGAGATCTTCTTCTCTCTAGCTTCTTCTTGATCACATGAGCATCACCTAGAACTCATTGATCTCGATGCATCTCTTTTGATCTCATGGCATTCCTCAATGAATCCATACTCTATCAACCATTGCATCACCTACGGAACAACCTTCAAACAATTCTCACCTAATTGTTAGTCCATAGATATTGTCATTAATTACCAAAACCACACTTAGGGGCTAGATAAACCTTCAATGGCACCAGTGCTACAAGTTGTCTTCCCGGGGATAATCAACAAAGCAAACCAACGGTACACCTCATTCATATCTTAGAGCGCCACGTCAAAATGATGCGGAGGGGAGAATACAAGGAGATAGAAGGAAGTTATTTCTTAAACAAAAAATGACACTGTGCTAATATTTAGGAGTTAGAAACAAGCAATTTTATTAATGGAGTCCAGCAATTTTATTTAAGTAGGGTCCAAAAAAGTATAATGAAAAGCTTGAAGATATTAGTAACGAATAAAAAAATAACTTGCTAGCGGGCTTGTTGGTTTACATTAGAACTTGTTGGTTTGTTGACAAGCAGCTATGCTCTTATCACACGCGCCGTTCCGAATCAAAGTCAGAAACTATGCCCTGTTGGTTTAGCCTGAAGCTTAGTGACAAGCAACTAGAGCCAGCAAGATCTGATCAGCTGGAGCCCAAACAAACAGGGCGCTAGGCCGTTCCGCGCACATATTCGTCCGGCGCGTCGAGGCTTCAGGTGACCCCACGCCGACCTGGCAGGCCTGATATGCCAAAATTCGTACGTTCCCCCAAAGATTCCCCATATCATTTCCACCTGCAGCCCACGAGAAAACAAACCGACCAAAGCCACCGGCCACTCTCCTCAAAGAAAGGTGAAAAGCCCAGCCCAGCAAACCGCGCACCGCCTAAGCGGCCGGCTGGCTAAACCGACCCCCTCGGACCGGCGCACACACCATGGAGCCCGCGGCAATGGACCGCATCGCCGACCGGCTCTCCGCCGTCGACGGCCTTTACTTCCCCACGGCCTTCCTCCGCGCCGCGCCGTCCCCGCCGCTCCGGAAGGACGCCCTCCTCTCGCTCCTCTCCCGGGACGCCCCGCTCTTCCTCGAGCGCTACGGCGCCGAGCTGGACCCCGGCGAGCTCGCCGCCTTCGACGCGCTCCGCGCCGACTACGAGGTCGCCTGGCACCTCCGGCGCCTGCGCGCCGCCTCCGCGGATCCCCCCGCGGCCCGCGTGCGCAACCGGCGCCGCGCGTACCTCGACCGCCTGGTGCGCGAGGGGGAGTACTTCTCCGAAGAGGCGATGAGGGAGCGGGAGCCATACCTGCACCACGAGTACCTGGGGAGGTTCCAGGACCCGATCGGGCGGGCCATGGCGCGGCCCGGGGAGAGGTGGTCCGAGACGCTGATGCGGCGGGCCGAAGAGGCCGTGATCGTGGAGAAGATTCGAGGGGAGCAGATCAGGAGGGGGGTTGACCCTAGCGAGTGGGTGGGTGGTGCTCCCGAGGAGGCGATGCAGGAGCAGGAAGAGGAAGAGGAGGAGGAGGAAGAAGAGGAGGAGGAGGAGGAGGATGAGGGGGAGGAGGAGGAGGAAAAGGACACTGGCATGGAGGAGAAAGGAAAAGAGACCGAGAATATTAGTTCTACTGAGGTTTGCTTCCTGCCGAAGTGCCGAGACTTGTCTGTGCTTGATTTCTTTGGTACATTGCTTGCACTTGCGTAGAATTAGAGGAATTAAATATGGAACTCTTTTTTTCTGAGAAACTGGCAGGAGCACTGCCTTTCAATTAAGAAGAAATAGAGTTTAATGTACAGTGGAGCTTGCTTTAAGAAGGTGCAAGCCCGAAAGCCATATGAAATCCAATTTGAGGATATACATCCTGTGGTTGAACCTAACTAGATGGTCCTTAAATGATTAGTCTTTGAACTTATGTACTCTGCACTGTCTACAATATGCCGATATGTAAAATAGTTTTGCCTTCCAATCCACACCATACGAAGTATCTAGATGTAGAAAATTAGTTTTTTTAGAGGTATTAGTATTGCATCAAATTGAGTAAATAGTCGGGCATAAAATTTCTTTTAATTTTTGGTAGAGCTTCTTTATGGTTCCCTTGGTGTAGAGTCGCAGGTATCCCACAAGAGCCCCTTGGTGGGTTATGTTTGTGCCAGGATATTCAGCACATGCTCACTGTTTAGATGAAGGACGGAGTCTATTGTTCAATTTTCTATGTAAACTTCAATCTTCCCATGGCACATGAAAGAGCTAGCACATGTTTGCTTCATAGTCGAACTATGTCACACTTTTCCTGCTAAACTGTGCAAGCCACGAAAAATGTGGTGAAGAAATTGATCACCACAACTTTGACAAAGTTTGGCGAAAGTCTGAGTCAATGACACGTGAGGCAGGCTTCTAAGAAAGTGTGTCATGGCATAACTGTGGCAATGAAACAAACAGTAGCTATAACCAGCTGCCACACATTGGCAAAGCTTGGCAAGGTGTGGCTATGAACCAAACATGCCCCTAGTTGCTAAGCTCTAAAATATATCAGGCTTGTTCTAACAAAGTAGGATTACCAGTTTTTCGCTCGAAGGTTTGTATGCGCAATTTTTCTTTAGCCTCTATGGTTGTAGCTGTGGTTACGGATGAGGAACAAACAAGATGAAACTAGAATCTGATGAGATGATCTCTTATTGTTGGTTTAGTTCTTAATTTCAACGCAGGCGCAATAGTCGAGTTGTGTATGTGCCTATGTGGGTACTTAAACATCTAGTTCAGTAGGGCCTAATATGTCAGACTCGATCAATCTTTCACCCATTGTTCCTTCTGTCTTGAACATATGATATTTACATTTTCTTCTTTGAATGGACAGAACATCGGGCCATCTCTTCTCCTGAGTTTTGACCAGCTATTTCCTGTTGTGTATCTACCGCGGTAAGCTTTATCATAATATGAACTCACTTTCTTCATAACCCCCAATAGCAGGTGGTTGCACATGAAGATACCAGCCGGGACCCCAACAATGCTGGAGATTCCCCTGCCGGGACTTTCAAGCAGACATTATCTGCTGAAGAGATGCAAGATCAGCTGGAGCAGTTTACATCTGTGATGCAACAGAAGTTCCTGTCAGGTGAAGACTCTGAGCATATGGACTATTCTCGGATCGATAATGATGAGATGTTGGATGATCACTGGTCCAGAGAAGCCAACTACGACGCTGAGGAGAAGTATTTCGAAGAAGATTAGGGCAATTAAAAAATAGTCCTCTATTTAAGCATCGTATGAGTTAAGTAGTGCGATCACCTTTGTTGTTCATTTAGTGTTAGCAGAGCATGTAAATATATGCATCGTGTATGATTCAGTAGTTGTATCCCATGAGTCATGATGAGCTATAGGAATCAGGCAGTTCGTTGACATCTGTTTACTGAAATTGCAGTTTGCATTCAGACATATTCTTCTCTAAAATTACAACCATGGCGGTGCTTGAGAGGATGTTTTGCGTTAAGATTCAGTCATTTTCATCTTATATGATTGCCCGTGAAAGGAAGATAGTGAAGTTTGTGTGGTATGAACTACTAGGCAGCTCTCAGCATTCTACGGAGGTTCGGTTCCTACCAATTATATACTTAGCCGGCGGGTGCTTTTGAACTTCCTCTGTTCCAAAAATATAAGACTTGTAGTTCTTTTCTATCTTACTTAAAAATACGAGGCGGATATGTTTTTCATGGCATTTGCCCGCTTTTGATCTTACTTATCCTCCTTCTCTCATCAATATTTAGAAGTATTCCATATTTCTACCGTGGATAGCATGTTGTATCATGACCTCTTAATCCCTGCGCTGGACCGAGATACGCTGATACGACTTCTCTAAAAAGAAATGGAGCATTTCCAAGCAAGTTTCCCGTTGCTCTACCTTCAGGCACAAGCAAGCAGCTACACACGAAGTAATCAACCAATCCTTTCAATCATATTAGCACTAGTATTTTGGCAGCATTGATCTCCATTTTATTAGTACTATTAAACAAAGGAATGCTGAATTAGCACCAACATTGCATTTCTCTCCGGAAAAATGGCACAATTGGCTCTCTGAATGCGGTCAATAGCAAATATGGCTCAGCAGCGAATGCAACGACAAAAATATCTCCGCGATTCGCTGGATAGACGCCGCGTGGCTCCTGTCGGGGCGGGCGACCGCGACGCACGCTGTCATGACCGGCAAAGGTGACAGGTCGTGGGACCGGCGAGGGACGTGTGACAGCAAGCTTGTCGCGCCAGGTGGGAGGGACCGGAGTTGTCGCTCTGAGCAACCGCGATAGGACGCGCGCGGTGACAGGACAGCTCCTCCTGTCGCACCCGGCGAGGGCGACACGTGGGAGTGCTCGACGTGACGTGTTGCTTCGCTTTGGGTAGACACTTTGGGCAGGGTAGTGGATTTCTTTCCGCATGCAGGAATCTTTCTTCCCTTCAAAATCTCACCCGAGCCCCCTGGAACCCCCTCCCGCTGCTCATTTCTCATTCTCTCCCGCAGTGCTTCTCATTTCTCTTTTCCCACCTCCTGCACTCTTCTTCTATCTCCTATATTCTTGTGTTCTTGTGCTGCTATATGTGGTCCAGATAGCAAAAGAAGTAGAAAGAAGAAAAATGTGGTAGTAAAATAAAATTAGCTTTTCGTTTAGTACAATATATTGTAGATAAGAGAGAAGCTTTAATATGAGGTGATTTATTTTGTACATGATAGTAATAATTAGTTGTTATGTTAGTCACAAAATTAGCTAAATGATAATATTTGACATGTTATTAAACTTTAGCATGTTGTTATTTCATGTATATATTTGTTATGGACAACTATAGTTAAAGGTGGCTTAGGTAAAAATTAGTTAAAATTTATGATTTTGTCATTGATATTGAAATGATAATTATTAGGAGAAGAGAGATGGAGAGAAGAGGAGAAGAAATGCCGTAATTAGAGTTGAAATCAACGGTTCTCGTCGTACAACAATGTGAGATGAGTGTGAAGATTGAAATTTAGGTAATTTTTTTGCATGATAATAATGATTAGTTGTTACATTAGTCAAAAATTAGCTAAATGATAATATTAGACATGGTTGTGATATTTTATGGGGCTCTTATTTCAGGTTATATATTTGGTATGGACAACTATACTTAATGATGGCTTAGATATAAATTAGTTAAATTTTGTGATTTTGTCATGTGTGATGATATTGAAATGATTAATATTAGGAGAAGAGGAGAAGAAATGGCATAATTAGAGTTAAAATCAATGGTTCTCGTCGTAAAACAAATTTGAGATGAAGTGAGAAGCTTGAAGTTCAGGTAAATTATTTTTTGCATGATAATAATGATTAGTTGTTATGTTAGTCAAAAATTAGCTAAATGATAATATTAGACATGGTTGTGATATTTTAGGGTGCTCTTATTTCATGTTATATATTTGATATGGACAATTATACTTAATGATGGCTTAGATATAAATTAGGTAAATTAGTTAAGATCTGCGGAGGACTTTGTTAACATATATTCAGGTTCCTGAGTTCAAGAAAATTATTAGGGTTTTGAGTTAAAGCTAATATTTAGTAAACCTACTTCATGAAATGACATGCAACACATCAACTATATTTCCATGTTGAATTACATGTTGGAGAAGCGAAGATTCATCACGGAGAGGGTTGTATTTAAAATCTATTTTGTATATACGTAGGTACGATGAATCAGTTGTTAGTATTCTATGGTGGAAACGTAGTACGAGATGGGCCTTTCAGGCTAGATCTGTCACAATGCCAATACAAGGTTGCACAAATTGAAGGGCTAGAGGAGATAAGCTTGTTGGATTTGAGGAGGTGCATACGCCGTGAGTTCGATCGAGAGACAGCACGCAAGAAGGTTGTAATTGAAGCAGTAACGTGTAAGAGTCCGGATGAAGGGTTATCTGACCCCTTTTGGGAGCTACACAAGGTGACCGGCAATGCATCATGGGCTGGTTACATGCGGCTTGTAAGCACTCCTGGAGCCACGATGTACGGCCGACCGATGGTGTATGTTAAGTTTGTTGAGAGGCCTCTGTTGTTGATGGGTGAAGAAGGCTGCAGTGCAGTTGGAGAGGGACAACTTGCTGCCATAGAAGGAGTAACTGAAGTAGTGATAGAGGGCAATCCCATGGCAGTTCAAGATCAGTTTGTTATGAACGAAAATGCTGGTACGTTTTGGTCAAGTCGTATCGACTGCTATGAAATCATACCAAACATGATCAACGAGTTGGATGACGATGAGGAGGCTGATGAAGAATCCGATGACAGCGCAGAGGGAGGGGGTGGTGGTCCTACTCAAATGGTGGTAGTGGCAGAAATGGATGAACTGAGTATACAACGCCTAGCCATCTCGCAGGAGGACAACTCACACTGGGGTTTTGATGAATCCACGCTCATGATCGGACAGCAATTCCCAAGCAAGCATGCTGTGCAGACGGCCATCACTAGGCATGCCGTCGCCATCAGTCGAGAGTATAGAACAACAAGCTCAAACCCAACAAGTTTGAAGGCTGTATGCACACGTCCGGGTTGTCCAGGAAGAGTCCGTGCAACCCACGGGGTGGGGATTATGAAGAATTTTGAGATAACGGTGCTTGTAGATCACACATGTGAGCTATCAGAGCCATTGACACAACACCGCAATGTCACTGCTGCATATGTGATAGAGAAAGTGTACCACTTAGTATCAAAGGATACAACAGTGGGCCCAAAGGTACTGATGTCGGACGTGGCTGATGCAGTTGGGTTTCCAGTCAGCTACAGCAAGGTCAGAAGAGCTAAGCAGAAGGTGATAGAGAGGATATTCGGGACATACGAGGATGGGTATAACTATGCGAATACTCCATCAGATAGCAAAAGCAAACCCTGACACTTACATAAACAAGCTTGATAGGCCACATCCGGATGGAGTACCTGGTCATTTAATACTCAATCGTGTATTCTAGGTGTTTTGCCAAACTATATAGGCATTCAAGTTCTGCCGACCGGTGCTATGCATGGATGGTACATTCCTCACGAGAAAGTACAAGGGCACGCTACTGATAGCTGTCATAGCGGATGCAAACGATCAAGTACTTCCAGTTGCGTACGCAATCGTTGAGAGTGAGAACACGGATAGCTGGCTATGGTTCCTTGTGAATCTGAAGACGTCAGTTGTGCAAGATAGGACTAACGTGTGCATCATAAGTGATCGAAATGCGGGCCTGCTAAATGCAATCAACACATTGAAGAACATTGCTCCAGCTCCTTACAGGTGGAGTGATTTTGAAAGCAGGTGGTGCATGAGGCATCTGGCAGCCAATTTCTTCACTCGGTTCAAAAGTAAGGATTTGATGAAGACTTTTAAGAAGATGTGCATGCAGAATCAACTCAGAAAGTTTCAGGCCATTTGGGCAACTCTAGAGACCGCAACAGCATCGTATAGTGGTCAGCCGCAGGGGGAGGAACAACAGACAGTGCATCCTACTACAGGATCGAGCAGGATAGTTAAGACTCTTTCTGAATGGATCGCCCGACACGCTCCGGAGGTGGAGAAATGGTCGCCGGCTCACGATACAGATGGCCGAAGATATAGCATAATAACAATGAACATGTCAGAAGCTTACAATGGCGTGCTTAAAGGTGTTAGGTGCCTCCCAATTACTGCCATCGTTGATGAAACCTAGAGTCGGACTATTGGATACATCTATAACAGAAATGGCTGCTAAGGAAAATATGGACAAAGGAAAGCAATGGTCCGAAGTCATGCAGAGGTACATGGATAGAAAAATTAAGAAATCTCAGAGCCATGCCATCAGAGTTATTGATGGATTGAGGAGGAAGTACGAGATTTGTCTAAGGCAAAAGCATGTGCACAGTCACGTGAGAGGTGACAGAAAGCACGAATGCAAGCTTGATGCTGTGATTTGCACATGCACCTGCAACAAGCCGAAGCTGCTTCACTATCCTTGCTCGCACGTGTACAAGGCGTGCGCGCACATGAAATAGGCCTCGCAGTAGTACGTGTCTCCATATTTTGACATCCACCATCTCCTCGGGACATGGAGTAGTGAGTTCAGCTCATATGGATTAGACTTGAGTTACAAGGATGTGTGACCAAGTCTTGTCGAATGGGTGCCCAATGCAGCTTTGAAACAACACAAGAAGGGACGCCGACATTCAGCTCATTTCAGGAATGATATGGACAAAAGCCAACTGGGAGAACGACGCAAGTGTAAGACTTGTAAGACTGCGGGCCACACTAGACATAATTGCCCGAATCAACCGCGCGGCTCGACTCGTAACTAGTGATTCATGTACCTATTATGTCCGTACTATTTCGTGGAAGTTGTACTAATTAATTTGACTATAACTATGTGTACCTTGGTTTCATCCTCGTAATGTTTCTGCTAAGTTGTACTACATTTGTTTAGAACTATGTGTGCCTAAGTATGAACTGTGTGGGTTATTCTGTGTATTACTGCCATGTGTGCTGTCTTTTATTTTCTTTTGAACTTAAATAACCCTTCATTTTCATACTCGCAGGACATGACGTTGTTGCCTAAATTACTTAAGCCACGGTATGACGAGCAACACAGGTGCCAGTGTTGGCTAGCGGGTGGCGTTGACATTCCACCAACCTTCAATTTTAGGGGACCTAGGATACATTGGGATTTAGACGAGCGGTTTGTTCCACATCTTCGGGCGAGTGGACTTCTGCCATTTGCTAGGATGCTATCCATAGGCCGCTCTTTCACTCTTGACGCATCTCTTTTGTCCGCTCTAGTCGATAGGTGGAGACCCGAGACTCACACTTTCCACTTTTGTTGGGGAGAGATGACGGTGACTCTTCAGAACGTGTCCATGATCACTGGTCTGCCCATCAGAGGAGAGGCAGTAGTTCCACCACCTAGGAGAGTTGACTGGAGGGAGCACTTGGTGCGAGATTCGGTGTTGAGATACCCAGAACTGACAAGGGTGTCGCCAACAAGGTGTGCCTCTCCACTGGCTTAGGAGGTTTGAGACGTGCCCAGAAGGGGCCACTGATGAGGTGGTGAGGACCCACCTTGTTGCGTACTTGTTGTTCCTCTTTGGTTGGCACATGTTTCCGACTTCACACGGTAATATAATTTTTCCAAGCTACGTCCACCTAGCTGAGTCTTTGGCTGATGCCCCGCTCGACGCCATCCCCCAGTACAGTTGGGGATCTGCAGTGCTCTGTGCTCTTTACCGCGGTTTGTGCGACGCCTCACAGCACAGGAAGGCCAAAGAACCAATACTAAATCTCTGTCATACCTTGCTTCAGTTATGGTCTTGGGAGCACTTTCCAGTTGGACGGCCACAGATCATGGATCCGGTCCACCCGTAGCCCGTAGGCGAGGAATACAGCGGTGGCCCCACTATGGGAACTCGGTGGACATACGCCACGCTAGCATGGGCTCGGGAAGTGTCGGCCAGGTGCTACGTGTTCTACCACCGGGAGTTCGAGATGTTGCACCAACATGGTGTCATATGGTTCCCCTGGACAGAAGATCATATAAATAGTGTCACGCCTGTAGGGTTGTCTAGTCAGTGCTCCGAGGATGGGCAGCTCTGGTTGACAACTTCGCATATGGTATTCTCACACATGGTGGAACCATATTCACCGGGACGTGTGTTGAGACAGTTTTGTCTCTTCCAAGAGGTCCCCCTCCAGCTAATAGAGAGCTCGCGTCCAAAGTTCATGAGTAAGTCTGCAATAGAACTTTATAAACATTTTCATTTATTTACGATGATCTTCGTAATAACCTTTTTCATGTCATATTTGTAACACAGGCAGGACAGGAAAGGTAGAAAGGACGACGATTGGAGGGAGGTGCAACAGGTATGGAAGGACACATGGGATAATAGGGCTGCACTTGAGGTCACACGGGAAGAACGGTAAGTAAGTTTCAGTTGTGGGCACAATTATGTAGGTGTGGACGATTACGATATGAAGTTATATGCAGGCAGTACGACGAGCGGAGTTATGATGAATACTTATGCTGGTATGTGCCGAGGACGCGCACTAGGCTCACTTCTACTCCACCAGAGAGATCAGCTTCTGTCACGCATGTAGAGCAACTACGGATAGGGATGGATCGGCACAGAGCTTGGGTTCGTGATGACACGATAAGAAATCGTACCAATTGTGAGTTAGGAATTTAAACCCTCAAGTACATGGTGATCTTTTCATGCAGTTCGATAGGGCGTTGCGCATCCAGGATACTGCCGCCTCTGTCATTTGCACAAGCCGTAATCAGGACCCCTCCCTTATACGGAAGGTGAAGCAAATGTACGAAGATGCGAAGGGCATTTTGAAGAATTTGAGATGCGGTCGATCCGATGACATAATACCAGGTGCGTTCAACATGTTGGAGCAGAGGTCCGCGCGTCCAAGTGAGGCACGATCAAGCCTGGCCTGTCCAAGTGAGGCACGGCCAAGTCAGGCCCGCGCTTCGCGTTCGGCTTCTGGACGTCGAGATGGAGAGGTATGTCTTTTCAAAAGTCGGAGGTTAAATTAATCATACCGATATTAACTTGACCATACTGCTTGCGTTTGCAACCGGCTGTCACACCCTGATTTTCAGAAATATGAAAATTAGGGCTAACAAAAACTTTTTGCCACAATAATAAAATTCTTAGGCAAACCAAAGTAGAACCTTATTGCCTCTCTCATATTCACACCGCCACCGGTGTACAACAACCAGATGATCTCTTTCCATTCTCGACATTTGTACTCGCATGGTATCTTGCGAAGTTGAAGCATATATATGTCATGAATCTCTTTCGAATGACTTGATCTTCTGCCATTTACTTCGCCATGCCCTATCATAAGTGTGTGCACATATATACTGCTTTTGTATATACGCATATACGCAAAACCCTAACTCATCGTTCGGCTCTGCCACAATCCTATGCATATATATAGGAGTATACCGGTGACATTCCCCAAAATCTAGCCCATCACGACCTCTGATGTCTATTCTAACTTCGTCGCCACCCTATATATGCTTAAATTCCCACGTGTATATGAGCACATACACTCTGAACCCTAAATTGCTCCTTTTGAGTAGAGGAAAATCTAAAACCCTAGCTCCCTCTTGGTTTCCCTTGTTATACCCCTGAGACCGTACGGATCATATACCCATTTTCCTCCACTTGTATCTGTGTGCGTGCGAGCACGCACCTTATACCCTAAAGCTCTAAAGCTGTCGTTCCTTGGTTCATATCATCTCTAGAATTTCCAGAGAGTTTCTGAAAACCCCTGATGATAATACCTCCCCATTACTAAATCAAATTTCGAATTCTCAGCTTGAGTATTCCAAATGATTCCGATCAAGTCATGGTGATATTCCATGTATGTCATGAACTTATTTCTAAACAACTACAGTACAAAAAAAACCTGAAATGAAACTTAACAAAATGGTAACGTCTCGTCAATATTCTCAATCTACTTCTAAGTTAATATGACATAGCAAAGCAGAAAGTTAAATCCCATTTCAGCTGCTCTTAAAATTTAAATGCAAATTCTAAGATTTAAGCTTCAGAAGAGTAAGATAATTTTTGGACTCCCTTCTCCCGAAAGGAACCTATTTTTACAATTGAACCTTGCTTCTTGTGTTCAAATTTTTTTTGTGTTCTCATAAATCCTGAGAGGAATGCACTGTGTTCTCTACTCTAACTCTTCTCTCCTTTGCTATACTCACTCTTCCTGCACCAACCGAATGCCCATAACCCCTCTTCCATGTGGACCCTAACTCCATAGCAGCTCACTCTCTTGTCTTCTTCCTCCAACTCTCTTCCTTCCTCCTTTACTCAGCTCAACTCCTTCACTACTCTTCCTGCCACGCCACCCCTTGGCTGAATTCAGTGCCTAACTTCCCTATTTCCCCTGCTACTCGTGCCACCTTTTCATCCACAGCAGTAATTGATGCTGAGCAGGTCATATACTTCAACAGTCATGCACCACAACATTTCTTCATCCTTATTCCCCTTGCCTCTTTGATTTATATTAGTGCCCAGCCGAACCCTTGAATCACTCCCGAGCACCAACACCAGCACACATGTATTCTTCTCTCCTGGTTCCCCTTCCACTCTACTTCTTCAATAGAACTAGCAAGCTGAGCTGCTCCTCTGCGAGCATAGGACCTGCTTCTCCTCTTCCCTCCTATACTCCCCTTTATCTACTCACCACAGCATAGCCGGCCAGCCATTCATCTTCTTTCTGGACTAGAGCAAGCCGAGCACTCGCTGCCATTTCTTCTCAAGCTCCTCTTCTCCCCTAGATCTTCTTCACCTCTGCCATTACAGCACCAGCTGAGAGCTCCTCACTTCACCATTGCTCCTCTACATCTCTCCACCGAGCAACTCCTCTCTCTCTTCTTCCCAAGCAACTGAGAGTTGCCTCTCTTCCGGTTCCCTTGAAGTCTTCACGAGCTAGCACCAGTCGAGCTGCCTAAGTCCCCTCTACCACTCCTAATGCCGAGCCATACCTCCCAAGCCATAGCTCCCATTGCTTCTCCTTCTTCCTGAGCGCCCAGACCCTCTCTATTTCTTCCTCTAAATTGAGCTTCCCTCTAGCTTCTTTCCATGCTGTTCCATCACTAACCAAGCTGCCCAAAACTCCCCTCCACCTCCCAATCTCTCACTGCTCTTCTTTCCAATGTCTCCAACCCGAGCACCACCTCCTGCATTTTTCCCCGAGCTTTCCCTTTCCCCGAGCTGCCTTCTTCCCAAACGCACGAGCTGCACCTTCCTCCCTCCACCCGAGTTCTCACCTCCCCATTCATCTTCTCCATCTTTCCCCTTACTACCCCGTATGCTCAAGCTCCTCTCTCTCCCTTAGCAGCTAAGTCCCGAGCTCCCCAGCTCCATTCCCTCCTTCTTCATTGATCTCAAGTCCGAGCTCTATTATCCTCAGCCTGTGCCCCAACTTCCTTGGCCGTTGACTCCCTCCTTTCCCCTACTGATCTCCCTCCTCACCCTCTTCCGGAAGAGAAACACGGTGAGCTCAGGAGCTGCCGCTGTAGCCAGGGGCAACAGTTGTCATCGTCTTACTCCGGAGGTCATTGGTGTTGAGCCCTGCCTTCACGACTGTGGATCCATCCTCTGGCTGTTGCACCACGCCCTGCCGCCCCTAGTCACCTCAGCCGAAGGCAGCTCACCCGAGCCATCCGAGCCGTCGGTGAGCCACTGCCATGGGAGAAACCACCAGCAGGTTCGGATCCCCTTAACACCGAGCTCACCCCGCACTCCGCCTCCTCCTGCAACCCCGCCCCCCCCACCCGAGCTCACTCCTCCCTTAATGCTCCTCCACCTAGAGCACTCGCTCTCCCTTCTCGTTCCCATCTCACCATCGACTGAGCCCAACTATTTCCCCACAGGCTGCCTAAATAGAAGCGCAAAAGTCAACTCTATGTTTTCTCCTAAGGAAAGCATACCGCGCTCCTCTCCTCTACCGATTACACTTTCCATTCCAAAAGGTGTACCTTTCCTGTGGTTTTACCCGAAGCCGCCCGTGTTACTCTGAAAACGTATTCTGACTTTGCTTTTTCAGCATCACCTCTGAAGCTAGACCTGTTTAAACAGTAAATGACCTCCGTATAGCTAACCCTCAGACGGCTGTAAATCCATGTTTAGCCATTCAAATCGAATCATTCTTTTCCCAGCTTCCTAAAATTTCATAAGATCTCCAACAGTACCACTACTAGAATTTTTTGAAATTAATCGGATTTAGAATTTGAATATGTTCTAAACTCATATACCATGTATGTGTCCTTAGAAAGATTCCGGATAAGGCCCTGTAATCTTGAAACTTCCAGAACTGCCTAGCAATACCACTCCCCTAATGTCTAACTTTTTTTTCAACGGCCAGATTCAAATAAATTCAGACACAGGTATGGTGTATGTGGATCTTTTCCAGTTTAAACCAAAAATTAACCGATTCTTTTCCTGATATCTTTAAAATAAATATAACATTTTGAATTAAGTATAAAAATTAAGGGTCCAAATGTTAAAAAAAAGAGAATAAAGTAAAGCCGTATTATCCAGTGTTCATCATAAGTAGATGTCCATCGACGAAACCATTGAAACCCTAAATCGTACACCCAAATGTTTGGGATGAATTCTCCTAAGAACCTTGTTAAATAAAAATTGATACGCCCCTGGAAACCACCTAAGATGTAGGAATCAAGATCATCTGGGAAGCTAAGTGAGAAGTTGACCAATTAAACTAGGGTTTCCGTTACTACGAAAAGCCCTTATCCCATGTGAGATGGATTCCTTCTCACCTCTCCAGAAACCCTAATAACATTTAACTCCAGAGCGTTTGTTTTAAAAACCCATGGGTGTATAATTGATTGTTGATTGAATCTTCCTTGCATCGTTGTTTACTCATTGTCTTTCCAACGTGTAGTTCTGACGTTGTGACAAATCGTGCGAAGCAAACCAGGGAGCCCTCGCATCAAGTGCGAGACTGAAATAAGGGCCAATGCTGCCAGGCAAGCATTCCCACCTTGATCATGTTGAATCCCATATGTGTGAAAACTTAATTATTTTGTTTGCAACCCTGCATGCTATGTGTGTATCAACAATATTTTGTGTTAGACCTAGATATACCCAATAGTTGCATATGACATAGGTCCGAAAATCTAGTCCTTGTAACCCTAGTAATAAATAGCCGGTCATCGCACGACCGGCAGAATATTAAGGATATAGGCAATAGCTATGCTTAGACCTGCTATAGAGAAAAACCTAATTTGGTTCGATTCATGCAAAACCTCTCTTGGTTATTGGACTAAAACCCTCGGGAAGGCGTGTACCTTCCGAGGTGACTGTTTGAAAGTATTGATTGCCAAAACCCAAAATAAAATGGAGGATGATTTTGATTCGGGTGAGAACAGTAAGTGAAGATCTGAGGAATGGTTGTAGTATGTGGTGACATGGCTAAGAAGGGATGATGTGCAGTCTTGCTCGAATCAGTTAAGGATCGAGCCTAAGTGCCGCTCGACCAAGTTCACCTCCTATGTCCACCTATCCTTTATGGGAAGGACTTGACTAAATACCCCGTCAAGTATTAGTGCCTGGACCCATGGGTAGTCAGAAGAGAGTGCTAGGTAGATTGGCATCCCTAGAGGGCCTCCATGTGATTATGTGGGGAGAGACTCGACACAAAGATAAGTCCACTTCGAGTTGTGAGGTCGGGCATCACCGAGCACAAGCGAAGACTGGGTAGATCTTATCTAGCGGGTCCAGGTCTGATACAAAAATGGGTGACCAGTCTCATTGTAATAACCTTGCCAATACACCTCGTGAAGTGTATCCGTTAATGTTCGGCAACAAGGGGGACTTACATCTTGTGGGTAAAGCCATATAACCTCTGCAGAGTGTTAAAATCTATTCGAATAGCTGCCTCCTCTGTTATGGACATGACTTGGAAAGGCCACACACTGGTTAGACTAAGTTTTGGTTACGAAATCTGGGAATGGGATTAAGGATGTGGGCATGATGTGTCCACAGTGTGCAGTTTAAGCTACAGGCTAGTAGAAAGGAACTGCAGAAGTAAAACCTAACCCGTGTTGCGAGGTGGCAGCACGGGTAGGCTTTAAGGATGGCTTGAGGCGATACACGGGTTATCAGCCTCTAGTAGACGATTGTCAGAATGTAATTTCTGGCACCGGATACTGACCCGTCAGAGACTGGCTTGCTTTCGAAAATGCATTTGAATCTATTACCATCATATTTCAAATGAAAACTTTCTTTTCTGTTCAACCTTCAACTTAGGGTAGAGCCTCTTCTATTGAACAAACCTTGCATGAAATATATACATATGTTATACTCTTCCTACGGGATGCTTGCGAGTACATTCCATGTACTCACCTGGCTTGTTGATTTGGCCAGACGAAAGAAACGTCAACTCCGAGGATACGATTATATTCACGACAGCTAGGGCGTAACCCAGTCAGTTGCCTGTCGGGTATGGCATACTGATGGCCGACATCACCGCTTGATTTCCGCTGCAAATTTGTAGCCGTTGGGCTACATGTATCAGACTTTGACCTGAATGGTCAAACTACGCGTTATTTACTGATATATGTGTGTATGACAATGATATACATGTTAACTTATGTGTACCGGCTACTGATCATGGGACCGGTACAGTAAACACAAGGAATTATCCAGCCTTAAAACCAGGTACACCACACCGGCCGTATGGGCTGACATGACGCTCATGTGGAACTCGTCTTAGAAAGCTGGTACAAGACTTCCGAGGACGCACGAGCAGGACTAGAGCTCTCAGGGAGGCACCCTTAGAGAGGTATGCCATTTAAACAGAACGAGGTTACCTTCCGCATGTAATCTTCGTACGATACTCCATGGACATATAGATGTTTACTTGATCTTGTTGCGTACGTTTGAAGTCTTCCATATGCCCTTACACGACGCTCATGAGAGACCCATCTAGGACAGCTGGTACATGTCCTCCGATGATGCATGAGCAGGGCCTGAGCTCACAGCGTGGTACACCAAGAGAGGTATGTCCTTGACATTTTTTTGGTAACCTAACGCATGTAGTGTTCATATGAGTTTGTGATGCAAAATGAAATGGTTGTGTAGGACCAGCAGGGCCAGAGCTCTATGGGAGGTTCAAGCAGAGAGGTATGTGTACTGATATATGGGTGAAGCAATGAATTTTGTCGTACGTGCATAATTTTCTATCTTCTAATTAGTAAAGAAAATAAATATTAAATTTATTCTTGCTATGCAATTTATCACTTTATCCCCTCAGTACGACATAGAATCTCCGTACGAGCAAGGCCAGAGCTCTTACGGAGGTGCAAGCAGAGAGATACCAAAGTTTAAATTTAACGTACCAATTCTTTGCTTAAATTTAATCTTACACGTTTAATTACGATTATTTTATTCTAAACAGTACACCAACTCGATTCGCCAATGGACGATAGTGTCTTTCCTGTGCAGAACCCATATTTTCATTGAAATATTCAATATCAGTCCCTTGTTGGAGGACCTGCTTACGAGGGTGGTTCGTCCCGCGATATGACGGAGGGCTCTCAACGCCATCACTGCGTGGACAATTTGTTTCAACCTGACGAGCTTCATTACAGCCAGATTCCTACACAGCCGGATCCTACGTAGGACAGTCAGCGAACTCCGCTCTACAATCTCCGGACCAACCCAACACCGCAGTCACAGTTCACCTTCCCCTCTGATCACATGCCACCAAGGCATAAGAGAGAAAGAGGCTGATTATCACGAGTTTCTTTATTTATGTTTAATATGTAACGTTATTCTCCTTTGTGGTTTTTTTTATTAAATATGTAACCTTGTATCCTTTATTTATTTAACTAGAACCGTATGTCATTATCCTCTACATCGGATGCATATTTTCAGTACTAAATATTTAGGCCTCATCAACTAGCATACCGACTTGAAACACACTATGTCAGCTGTTACCGACTTGACCACACATTGCCACAGCTTGTATCGATATTACTACATACGGATTTGACCTAACCATGTGACCGAACACTACGTGCAGGCTTCCATTAATATTAATCCCTCGGTTTTTTAACATTATTCTCCTCCTTCATCTAATATTATTTCTTATTCTATTATTATTTTTCTCTTGGATAAATCATAATTGAATCAAATAAATCTAAATTTGAAAAAAATTGTGAGTCTTTAAATTTTCTCTAAAAAAGGGCTTGCTGAAACGGAGAGGTGGGCTGGCCTCGGGGTCACCGACGCGGCCGGCCTGGCGTCGCGTCCAGCCCGCGCGACCGGCCTAGCGCCGGGCTCGGCCCACGCTATCGGTCTGTGTCGCGCCCGCTTGCGGCCAGTCGTGGGAGGCCCGCCTCCCGTCGCGTCCAGTCGTGCGCGCCGTGACCGAACGCTGTCGCCTTCACCACATGCGACAGGCACACATCGCGGTGCGCAAACGCGACACGAGCCACGCGGCATCTATCAAGCGAATCACGAAGATATTTTCGTCATTGCATTCGCTGCCGAGCCATATTTGCTATGGACCGCAGAGAGCCAATTATACCATTTTTCCTTTCTCTCCTCGCCTGCGCGGACGCGGACGCCAACACCCGCACCGGACTGACCAATCCGTGACGGGCACGTCACCGCTCACCAGCAAGCACCGGTTCCCCACGCCCCCAAAGCAACGCGGCATTACGCATCCCCCTCCCTCAGTTTCGAATCCCCCTCCCCCTTTAATTCCCTTCTCCTCCTCCCTCCTTCCCCTCCAAAACAAAACGCCCCCCACCCTATTTAACCCGCCGCTCGAGTCACGCTTCCCTCTGCTCTGCCCCCCTCCCTCCTCTCGCTTTCCCCTCTACTCTCTCTCCCTCGTCCAGCCGAACTCGCACGATCCACCCATATCCACCCCTCCTCGCCTCGCTGCCCCACGTCCCGGCTATTCATCGCCCCACCACCGCACGCCCCGCCTCCTCCTCCCCGAGCCGAGCCAGCCCTACGTGGGCGGTCCAACAAGCGGACATGGCGCGCCATCGTGCCCTGCTGGTGGCGGTGGTGGTGGTGGGGGCGCTCCTCGCCTTCACGGCGGCTGGGGCGGGGGCGCGGAACGCGTGCGAGGACGAGGCCGCCCAGCTCTTGCCGCGCCCGCTCGTCACCGAGCTGCCGACGGGGAGGAGCAGCGGGGAGGAGGAGGAGGCGCCGGTGGAGGTGCGGTGCGCGAGCTGGAGGCTGGCGGGGGAGGCCAACAACCTGGCGCCGTGGAGGGCGATTCCCCAGGAGTGCGGCGCGCACGTGCGCCGGTACGTCACGGGGCCCGCCTACCGCTCCGACCTGGAGGTCGTGGCGCGGGAGGCGTCAGCCTACGCCCGCGCCGCGCGCTCTGACGCCGGGTACGGGGACGGGAAAGACGGCGGCGGCTGCGACGCATGGGTGTTCGACGTCGACGAGACGCTGCTCTCCAATCTCCCCTACTACGCCGACCACGAATGCGGGTGAGAGCGCTCGCGCAACCATCGATTCCTCATCCCGGACAACCAAAGAAGTCATTTAATCATGGCAAAATTTTAGGCATCGATTCGAAATTGAGATGTTTCGATTTGAAATGGCAGGCTTGAATTGTTCGACCACCATGAGTTCGACAAGTGGGTGGAGAAGGGGGAGGCGCCGGCGATCCCCTCCAGCTTGAGGCTGTACAAGGAGGTCCGCGAGCTCGGATTCAAGACCTTCCTGCTCACCGGGCGGAGCGAGGGACAGGAGGGCGTCACAGTGGATAATCTGAAGAAACAAGGGTTCCATGATTGGGACAAGCTTATACTCAGGTATAATGTGACCATCCTGCTATTGTTAGCATCGCACATTACATTCATTAGGTTAAAAGGAAAAAAAATCGTATTAGTGATTATCTTCATAACCTGACTAGCACATGACCATTTCTATAAAAGGTCAGAGCCTTACCCTCGGTGCTCCATTTGTTCGGCATTACATTGACCTATATTTTTTCATTATATTGACCAATGTTTTGTTCCAAATCTTTAGGTGGTTTCTGGGTGCTCTTTGTAACCAGACATCAATATAATGCTTAAATTGCCAAATTCAGTCTACGGCAAATTTACAGAATTGTCCAGTGCCGCGGCAATTCCCTTGCATTTCAGTTGCTCACTATGTTGTGCTTAATGCTAGATAGGTTCTTCAGATCTGAATGTCCAGTGCCATTGTGCTGTCGTTTTGTCCAAATGTTCATATTACATTGTCACTACCAGAGAATAGTCGCCCATAATAAAGGGTCAAAGTCATTTTTCTGAATGCAAAATTTAACATATGCTGAGATCGGTTTATCACCTAAATTGGGTCGGCTGAGCACCTTACATCAAAGTTGTTTCCTGAGCACTGCGTTGCTAACTATTCTTCATTGTTGCAAACTGGAATTCTGAAACATGTCTTTGCGATGTCCAGGGCAGCACCTGATCGCAAGAAAACAGCGATAGCCTACAAATCGGAGAAGAGGAAGGAGATGGAAGCAGAGGGGTACAAGATCCTAGGCAATTCCGGCGACCAATGGAGCGATCAGTTGGGCTACTCTATGAGTGCCCGCTCCTTCAAGCTTCCCAACCCAATGTATTATATCCCATGACAGAACAGATAGGCAGGGCGGGTGAGAAACAGAGTCTTTATTTTGCCCGGGCCTAATTGAACTGAGTACTGACTGGTACCAAGAAATTCGACAATGCTACATCGATGGAATTCAAACTGTACAATAGCTTCACTAACTTTATGCAGTACACATTTAACTTGTAAGTTCGAATGTAACAAATTAAATGAGAATTGTTATATGAGTAAATGTTGGGCACATATTAAGACGGAAATTAAGTGGTAACATTTTTTTAAAACAATGGAAAAGTTTTAGTACTTTGAAACACATTGAGGTGATACACAATCAAAGTATCTCTTGGCGTTTGCACCGACCGTGCATACAGTCACAAATTAAGTGGTAACTGTTTTGCGAAAATCTCTTAGGGTGTTAGTTGATGATTGTTTTGTGACATTGAAAGAGCATCTAGACCCCTAAATAGTTTTGATAGCTAATGGCAACCCAAACTGGGATCTAATATTTACATTGAGTGTAAACAGTAAGATTAGGTTTTAGGAAGAGATTTCATCTATAAAAGGATGGTCACTAAAAGTACAAATGCGTTTTCTCAAGACAAGGAGATAGTTGTGCTAGACAACTGTGAAGAAGCCGGTGCTGTGCTAGGAGTAGCAAGCAAGGTGATGGTTGCTTGATGTGTCAAGAACCTTGACTATAGTTGGTGGAAGCTGAAGCTTAGATTTGCTAGTTTTCTTGAGTCCTTAGGAAACACCTGTACTACCAAGAGGGATGAAGTTGTAATTATTTTTGAAAGTTCTTATGCTCAATGCTCAGAATGTTTAGACAGTGGCATTGATGCCTTGAGGTCAGTAGCCCTGTAATAACAGTTTTGCACAAGTGTAAAACTGGATTGTGCTAGTACACTATTGTGCTAGCTTCCTGTCGTAGATACAAGTCTAGACAGTAAACTTGTGGCATCCCCGAACGGCTACAGCGGCCGTCGATGATGCACGAGGAGTACGAGCGAGTATAACCCTCCGAACGTCCGTCGAGCTGAGGAACAAAACACGTACGACAGGGTGAAACACGAGCCGTGTACGAAGAGGCGAAACCCCTCTGGTGTACGATGAGGTGAAAGTTACTCTTCTATTGAAATATTGAGCTAGGGTTACAAGATCTTTTCCTCCTCCTCCTCTCTACCCTTAGGGGGGTATTTATAGGGTTGGAGGATGAAAAATGTGAGATTACAATTTTGCCCTCACACGAGAGGGACTTTTACAAGGGCGTGGTCGTCATTTTCCATGCATAGAAGATATTTTGGGAGAATATTTCGGGCATCTTCGGGGAATATTCTTTGGCATTTTTGGTGGAATTCCTAAGCACGTCAACGCAGTCCCTGACAATGCCGACGCAGACCTTGATGGCAACGGACATCGGGACGATCGTCGGTGACGTCGACGTAGTCCTCGTTTCGGCGTCGTTGACGTAGACTTCGACGATGACGGACGTCGAGGACGTCAAGGTTGCCCTTGACGGTATCGACGATGTAGACTTTGACGATGACGGACGTCGAGGTTGCCCTTGGAGGTGTCGGCGTAGTCCGCGATGATGGCGAAGACTGGGGCTACCCTTGACGGTGTCAGTGTGGTCCTTGACGGCGCATGCGGAAAACTTTGAAAACGGGCTAGCGTGGGGACCCCTATCCCAACAGTAGCCCCTCGTCGATTTGGGCGGTCGCGTGACGAACGCCCGGACCGGCGCACCGATTCCTGAGGGGTCGGCGCGTGGTCCGAGCATGTCAGTCAAGTACGGATGGTTCAAAGCTTGGAACCGTCTGTACAAATAGATCAAGCACGGCTGGTTGATAGACTGCCGCTGTGGTAGCAAAAACTGCAGATTCCTTGCCACGGCAGGGGAGTGGCAGCTCTGATTGTCGAACGGTTTTCACGGCTGTGAGCAGGAGGCCAAACTCTATGTCTCTAGAAAGTTTGAGCCAATTTCGAGAAAGTCGACGAAACGACTAGTGGAAATCCCAGCTCGAAATCGAAGATTTTAAAAACGGCACCTCGGCAAAAGTGCTCGACAGAAGCTGAGATCAAGGTGGAAAGCAAGTCACTGACTCAAGCTAACCAGGGAAATAAGAATCGCCCAAATCGGAGTCCGGGTGAAGGAGATATGCCCTCCGCAAGATCCGAAAAAGTAACGGAAACAACTTCCAGAGCCGAAAAGTTCTATTTAGAAGCCGAATTTTGAGAGTCAAGATGCATACAGTTGTATGATAAATTTTGGATGCGCCTCATCGTTAGCTTCAATTTGAGGGGTAGTGGACCTAAAACGGACTTTGTATGAGAAAGTTATTGCTGTTTTTCCAAAACCTCTCAAACTGGAGCTGGATTTGGATTTGGTATTGAATGCAGGTCCGGAGGTTCCGTCTGGAGGTTCTGGACCGGACCTCCGGGACGCCCAGAATCCGGATGGCCTCCGGATGGAATTCTGGGCCGGTCCAGTAGCTCCTGGACCAGCCTGGAAGGTTGTCCGGAAGGCCTCCTGGAATTCGGGTGGTCCGGAGATTCAGTCCGGAGGTTTCCGGACCTAACCTCCGGACCGTGCGACGTGAGTCGGTTCCGAGATATTTTCGGCTTGGGGATATTTTCCCGAGTCGGTTTCGGCCGACCCGGGTATAAAGCCCATTTTCTCTGAGAAATATCTCCTCCTCGCCTCTCTCTCTCTCTCTCTCTCTCTTTTTCTCTTACAGTCTCCCCCAAGCCGCGACCCGTGCCACCGCCGTGCTCCGTCCGCACGCTGCCTACGCCGAGCTATGGGATAGGGCCGCTTCGGGGCGCCGCCTCGAGCAGCCGCCGCCAGCCCCGCTCATCCGTGCTTGCGCCCGTGCGTGTGCACGCGCCCGCGCCCGCGTCTGTGCCCGCGGGGTCGTGCGTGGCCGGCCGCGAAGTCGCGTGTGTGCACGGGTGGCCGGCCGCGGAGTTGGCCGCCGTGGGGTCGCACGCGTTCGCGGGGTCGTGCGCGTGCGCGGGGTCACGCGCGTGCGCGAGGTCGGTCGGACGCGGGCTCGGAACTCCGCCCGGAGAAGTACCCGGATTCCGGGTTGCCCGGAGGTTCAGCCTGAAACCTCCGGACCAAGACTCCAGGTGCACAAAACCCCCATCTAGAGATTCATCCGGATTCTGGGCTGCCCAGAGGTCCAGCCTGGAACCTCCGGACCAAGACTCCGGGTGCACAAAGCCCCATCCGGAGAGTCATTCGGATTTCGGGCTGCCCGGAGGTCCAGCCCGAAACCTCCGGACCAAGACTCCAGGTGCACAAAGCCCCATCCGGAGAGTCATCCGGATTCCAGGCTTCCCGGAGGTCCAGCCCGGAACCTCTGGACCAAGACCCCGGGTGCACGGAGGATCAAGGGGTTCGACAGGATTCTGATCCGTTGCGGCGAGATGGCAACATCTCCGCATGCTGTGAAGGGGAAGGACTCGCTCGAGGGGGGTGGGAGTAGCCGAGCCAGGCTACTCCCGCTTCCTCGGCCCTTCTAGCGCGGACGTGGCGCTCTTCAGGCGTTTGACCGCGGAGGGCAAGATACCCGAACCCGGTGGCCCCTACGGCGCCGAGGCTCCTCCCTGAACCGCGGTGAGGGGGACGCCCGGTATGGGGCGCATCGTCGTCTTTGCCTCGCAATTCGAAGCCGGATTGCGTATCCCAGCGGTGGGCTTGCTGTTGGAGGTGCTCGAGTTCTTCGGCATCAAGGTTTTGGACCTCCACCCGTCTGCCTTTGTCAGGCTGGCGGCGTTTGAGTGGGCGATGCGGAGCATGGGGATGATCGACTTCTGGAGGCTCTTCGCTTGGCATCACCAAGCGTTGGTGTGGTGTACCCGGTTTTAAGACGGGATACTCCCTTGTGATTACTGTACCGGTCTCTGGATCAGTAGCCGGTACACACAAGTTAACCTATATATCAAGGTCATACATACGTATATCAACATACAATATGGGAATGGACCGTCAAGGTCGATTGTCAGATACCTGTAGCCCAACGGCTATAGACTTGCAGCGGAAAAACAAGCGATGATGTGGCCCAGCAATATGCCATACCCAATAGGCAACTGACTGGGGTTACGCCCTAGCTTTCGTGTTCGTATCCGTATCTTTGGAATTGATGTCTCCTTCGTCTGGCCAAATCAACAAGCCAGGTGAGTATATTGAATGTACTCGCAAGCTATTCCCACAGGAGAAAATATACGGTAATATTTCATGCAGGGAATAGATCAAGGAATAGCTCTGATCTATGTTGCTGGTTTTGCGGAAATGTAAGTTTTCATCGTAAATACGATAATAGGTTTCAGAGCTATTTTGAAAGCAGAAGTAGTTAGTAGTAACAATCATCATTCGAGGTAGAATCTGCTACCTCCCTTTTTCCTTTCCTCAGCGTGATAGCTCAGCCTATCATGCCTACCCTTTTTGGCTCCCACTCGCACTACCCCGGGCAGTGCAGCTAGCCTCCTCTTCTGCAATTCCTGGCTACCATCCGTGTAGCGTAAATTGCACTCTGTGGACACATCATGCCCACGTCCTTAATCCCTTTTCCCAACTTTCGCAAACAAAACTCTGTCTAACTAGTGTGTGGCCTTGCCAGTTCATGTCCATGGCCGAGGACGCAGCTACTCAAATAGTTTTTTAACACTCTGCAGAGGTTGTATGGCTTTACCCACAAGATGTAAGTCACCCTGGGTACACTGCGCGCCATGTACTGACAGGGATATTACAATGAGACCCTTCGACCGTCTTCACACCAGAGCCAGACCCGCTAGGTGGGTAACCCAAATTTTGCATCCTGGATGTCAAAAATGGGACTCTCCACCCTTGTGTCGAACGATATTTTCACGTACTATGTGGAACCCCCTGAGAGCTTTACCTCCACACAGACGTGGAACTCACTGAGGGCTTTACCTCCGCGTAGTCCCGTGAAGATCCTCTAGGGATCCCAAATCCACCCTAGCACATCACCCTAACTTCCCACGGCTCCGAGCTCTAGTATTAGACGAGGTACCGAGTCAAGTCCTTCCCATAAAGGACATGTGGACGTACAGTGGGGGAACTGATTCAGCGGCACTTGGGTTCGGTCCTTAACCGATTCGAGTAGGGCTCCAACTTCAACTCATCACCTCAGGTAGCGATCGGCTACCCTACCATTCATTACCTCAATTAGCAACCGGCTACTCTACCACCTCCCAACATCCCTTAGCATTCTTGCCCGAATCAAAATCCTCCATCTTTTCATTTGGGATTTTATCAAACATTTCCTTTTTAAAAGATTCCTCGGAATGTTTAACAAACCGAGGGTTTTTGATCCCAAGTCCATCGTAATGGTAAACTTAGTTTTAACCACAGCAGGTCTAAGCACGGCTAAAGCCTATATTCCTACTACTTTGCCGGTCAATTACAACCGACTAGATAAACTTAGGGTTACAAAGGGACGGATTCTAAACCTATGGCACATGCATCTACTGGACATATCTACACTAGCATAAAATACCGTTAATACTAAAATAGCATGCAAGGTTCACAAACAAGATAATTAAGCTTAGCAAATATGGGATTCAACATGTTCAAGGTGGGAAAGCTTGCCTGGCAACTCTTGTTCCTGTTCTTGTTCTTGACGTGGGGGTGATCCCGGGTCCTTCTGAGGTACATACCTCTCTCCGTTAACTATACGTCAGAAAGAAACGTAGAATAAGAATCAATCAAAACAACTTCAATAAAACCAAGTAACATGTGTGCTAAAAGGTATTGATGTTAACTAGGTGAACCAATAGGAGCGTTGGCCCTAGGACGGTCGAGTTAGGATTTAGGGTTTTGGATGTTAAGGGGATTGACTTTTGTGTCTAGGGCTTTTTGACAAACAGAGGTTGGATTCTAACTAATAAGCCTCCGGCTTTTGAACATCCTAAGATAGTATCTGGGGGTGTACATGGACTCAACCTGGTGGTAGTGCTCTGAGGTTGATAGCTGAGGCTAAGGAAACAATATATATATATTTCCTAGGTATTTATTATGCAGGACATAAAATGTGGATGCATCCGATTGGAAGACATTCATGCTCCTAAGGTTGCATTTAAGAGGAAACTTGTTCTATCACACTAACTAGCTCGTCAGTTACCTTGTTTTTCTCTGGGCCTTGTGAAAAGATTCACTTTGGCTGCACTTGGAAAGACTATATATAGCGTATATGTCATTTTTAAAGAAAAAGGTGTGTTATTTTCTAATCCCTACTGATCCTGCTTTAAATTGTTTCAAATTCTAGCTTTCTTCTAAACCAAAAGTTGTAATTAATCTTGTGGATTTCAATACCAGAAAAAGTGTTCCAAAAACCGATCTAGATCGAGTTGAACCGGCTGAACCGGTGGCAGCCCGGTTTTGTAATAAAAGAACCCGGCCCTAATGCGTTTCCGACCATTTACTTACGCTTTAAATGTACTGGAGACAGAACCGAGCGGGAGCGCATTAAACTGCCGAACACGGGGACTCGGATGCGAACCAATTGATTGCATCTTAAATGAGGAAACACGGTAACTCGACCGGGCGTCAGCCACTGGAGTTAGATGGGCCAAGTTGATGTGGAGCCCACGCGTCAGAGTCATTGGTCGGCTTGCTAGTTTGGTATCCCGAGTATTTTCCTCTTCGGCGGTTTGGATCTGGCGTTCCGGTTTGGAGGCCGACGCCGACAGGGCAGGAACTCGGGCAAGCTCTCAGGTACCCTTGGCGGCGAAGCTCTGCTCGAATGATTGGGGAAGGTCTCTGGCTCAAGGTAGGTGGTAAGGGAGCTAGCGCAGACCTCCTGGTTGGTGGTACTGGTGGAGCTCGGGAGGTAGGGAAGCTGAGAAGGGGCTTGAGGAATTGGGAGCAAGGTGGTGGGGAGAAGTTGCTATGTGGGAGAAGAGGGAATCGGGGATGGACGCCGGGGTGGCTGAGGGCGAGCTCCCAGCCAGGTAGCTCCTGCCAGCGGCAGCGTGTGCAGGAGCTCCGTGGCGACGACAGTGTGGGGCTTCGTCTGCATCGTCTTGGTGGCGGTGCGGAAGAGGAGGCCGAGCGGCCGTCGTGCCAGAGCTTGTGGCCGGAGCTAATGGAGTAGGGGAGGGTGAGCCCGGTGCTTGGAGGAGAAATGGAGAAGGGGAAGAGAGGGAGTTCGGGTCTTGGGAAACTGGAGGAGGCACAGCTCGGTTGAAGACTTGGGAGCTTCGCTTGGGGAGAAATGGTTGAGGCAGCTCGGCATGGAGAAGAAGAAGTGGTAGGGAGGAATGCGGGGATCCCGGCGTTGCTCAGACTAGAGATGGAGAAGGCGTAGGGGAGCTTGGCTGCTATGGAGGCAAGACGCAAATAGAAGGAGTGGAGCTAGGGCACAGGAAGGCTCGGGAAGAGAGCTTAGATAGCTCGGCACTGGCACTTGGGAAAATGGCACATGGCCGAGGGTGCGTGGCGACAGCGGACACGGCGGGTCTTGCGGTGATAGCTGCAAGGAGGGCAGCACTATGTGGCCAGGCGCTGTAGACATGAGCAACGCTCGGTTGTATGGGGAGAAAAAGGAGGACGGGGCCAGGAGAAGGAGCTGAGGGAGAAGAAGCCTAGTTAGTGGGGACCCGGGCTCACGTGGCATAGATGGCTTGGCTGGTCGGTTGGTACATCATATGTGTACTTAGCAAGGGACAGAGTTACTCACAGGGGTAGGACAGAGGGCACAACTCAGCTTTGGTGTGTCTCTTGTATTTGACTTCTTGTAAAACACAGTATGGGATGAATAGGAGGATGCTGTAGACAATTTGAGATGTCGGGCATTGATTCAGATGAGTTGTGAGCTGATCAAGCGTAGAAGATAGAGGAGCTGCAGGGCAAGGGAATTAGCTATCCTATGACGTGAAGAAACAGGGGGAAGTTAGGCACCGAACGCACTAGTGTTTGGGTCAGGGCATTGAATGCCATGTTGTGCCAAACACTAAGTTCCAATTGGAAGGGACGACTCGTGGGCTGACCAGGGGAGTTAGGGACTCTGGTAGGTTGAGAAGATCAAGGAGAGGCTTCACAAGCTTGTTGGCAGCTTTTCATTAGAGTTTCCCCTTTGATTTCTTGTGACGGAGCAGTTCAAACCAATGTGTTCGATGCTGTCCTTTGTGGATTTTTGAACATGAGGTGTCCATATTTTTACGCATTCCTGCTCTTGGGTGGGTAGGGGTCATTATGGTATTTTATCATAATTTTCAGAGACTTATTCGCTGAGGTTGCAGTTCAACGCTCATTTATGCCCTAGGGTTTACTATCTCTATTTGTGAATATTTTTAAACTGGCCATTATTATTTTTATGTTATATTCGGGTTAAGGATATTATTAGGTTGTTCCACAAATTTTCTTGGAATTTTTGGGTGAGCCGAAGAGCGTTAGGTTTTGCGATTAGGATTTTTGGAAAGATTTGTAATTAAATAGGAAGGGCAGGATCGAGAGCTGTAATTAGAGTCCCAGGGCGTGGCAAGGGGAAGGGGTTATGGGATCTCTCGGGTACTCTCATATCTTGGTTCGGGGGTATTTGGTGGTAGGGTGCCGTAAGTGTATCAGCGTATATGGTGCGGTTGTTGGGTTAGTGTCTTCTCACGTTAGGTTTTAGTCCGAGGCTGTGCGTGTGTGGCGGGGTTGGGTTTAATGAATGCATGTAAAGCTTAAATTGTACTAGACACATGTGGGTTTATAATGGCATGTCAATTTTCAAAAATCGGGGTGTGACACTAGGGGTTTGGATTCGTCGTTCGGGGAGAAGGGGATTAGGGTTTTGCGCATAGACGTGTATGCAAAGGCAGTATATACGTGCACATATTCTTGACAGAACATGACGAGGTAGATGGCAGAAGATCACGATGTTCGGAAGTGGTATGCGACATATATACATTTCAATTTTTGCAAACTACCGTGTGGTTACTCAGCGACAGATTTCGGTCTGGATTACGCCGATTAGGAAAAGAGAAGAGATGCCAAAGAAGCGTTCGCGGCGGGAATACCAGGTGAGAGGCCACGGTTGGATGGGGTTGCCCGCGCTGTTGGACGGGGCTCGGTGAATTAAGGTTTCAACAAAACGGAGATCAAGAAAGGTAGGAGCAAGGGTTTTCGTGCTTTGGTATTTAGCTACATCATGATTTGTACTAAAGTTTTAGTTGGGTGTATTTTACCAGACATTGTTAGAGAAAAGTTTTTTTTTGAAAGCCCTAACTTTTGGGTTTTGGAAAGTTGGGGTGTCACAGTTGGTGATGAAGGTAAGGGTGACAGAAAATTCTTTTTTAGTATATGGGACGGTGAGCTTCTCTACGCGCCGGCAGCGTACTAAGGCCGAGTATCCAGTGTTCGCCACTCGGGCTAGGTGGCCGGATTGGCGGGGCGCCTGGTTCTACTACCACATCTAGGGCTCGGGCTTCACTTGCTCGGACGACGCCCGACCTCCGAGGGCCTCTCCCCCTTCCTTGGACAGGAGCGACGAGGCCCAGAAGATCATGCACCAGTGCTTGGCCCACATGCTGGCCGTGCATGACCTGCTAGAAGAGTATCTCCTGTTCGGGATTACGCCGCTCGCGGCTGATTGGACGCCGATCTTGGCGCTGTCAAATGCGAACCTGCCGCACGGCTTACGGACTCTGGTTGGCTACGTTCCAACTGCGTGTGAGCATTCTCTAGCCTTCTTTGTTCGCTTTTCCTTTAATCAAGCTTTCCTCCTGGCACTTTACTGTGGTCCCTTACTTCTTCTGTAGACAAATCTTACGGAGTGCGGCGTCCACCGCGGAGGAGCTGCTTGACCGCTATACGGCCGCCGAGGAGGCGGACGTGAAGGCAATGATTCAGGAGCCGCGGGTCAATCGGGCCTGTCGGTGCTTCAAGTGAGCGGTGCCCGCTCGGCCATCTCCCACACCGACTGGGGGCATGGTAGCGGCCAAGCGCGCTCGCGAGGCGGCTCCTTCTTTGCCGACTCGGGTGGTCCGCACTGTGATGGCCGGCAGGCGTCCCCTGAGCCCCGGGCAGGAGCGACCTAGCCGCCGCTCCTGTCGCGCGGAGGTTCAAGCGTTACCTTTGGCCTCGTTCGACCGAGAGTCCAGTGCGGACCAACACGACGACAGCAGTGGCAGGGTTGCTGAGCTATAGAAAGTCCCCAGATGTTGTCCCTCCCCCTAGGGGGAGACGGACGAGTCATCGACAGGCAGCTTTGACTTTGGCTTCGAGGGAGGTGGCGAGGCAGACACAGCCGCGTCCGCCGAGGTGCTGCCCGCGCCCGCGACGCCGGAGGGAGGAGCCGCCATGACGGCGTCTGCGTCACGCTCGGAGCCTACTAGGCCAGCCGCGCTAGCCGACGGGAGCAGTCCCGCGCCGGGGTCTGCGTCCCATGCGGGCGCAGATAGCGGGGGTGCGCTGGGCGCCCCGTTGATCCAGGGGCGACTGCTCCCGGGGCACTTCGTCAACTCCGAGGTCAAGACGGGCCTTTATGACGACCTCGTAGGACGGATCTGCTCGACTGACCTTGAGACTATCTTCTCTGGGCTATCGCCAGCGGATGTGCGAACCGCCTCTAAGTCAGCACTGATCAAGGTAATGTCCGTCTTTGACCTTTGCGTACGATATCTTTATCGATGGATCCTGACTACAACTCCTCTTCGTAGAGCTTCCTTGCGACAGAGCGGTTCTTGGAGATGCATGACGCCGAGATCGAGGGCAAGATAGCTCGTATCCGGGAGGTGAAGGCGCGAGCCCAGTTCGCTGAGGAGAAGCCCGCGGGGGCTCAGGAGAGGCTGTCGGAGGCAGAGGATGTGATTGCTTCCCTTCATGCTGAGCTTCATACCGCGGGGGTAGAGCGACAGACCGTTGCTACACGACAGCAAGAGCTGGATGCCCTGGTGGCGTCTGCCGTGGTGACTCGGAGTCTCCCTTCCGCTTCCTGACGGTGTTGACGAGGGCGTGCCAGCCGCTCGGCTGTGCTGGGTGGCCACGCTGGAGGTGATTCCAGTGCACACCAGGGACTGTGCCCAGGCTTCCATCGAGCTAGCATTCACCTGCTTGCACGAGGCCGGCTGTGACCCGCGGGCAGGTTTGAGGCGTTCGACTTCGCCCTTCCGATGAGGATGAGGATGGAGGATGCTCGCGTGCACGTCCGGGCTAGTGTCCGGGCCTTCCTGGCGCACGTATGGGACAGGCGTGGGCTGAAGTACGTTGCCGGGCTCTGGAAGTCTCAGGTCCCCCGAGAGACTCCTGGGGGGCTGCCCGCGGGAGCGCCCAGCGGGCGGCCTCCACAGGTCTGAGTTTTACTCCTAGCTTTGTGTCTTTTGCTTACCTTAGCACGGTAGGATTTTGCTTAGTTTTTTTTGCTTCTTAGTACTCGGGCCACCGTTGCGTCGGCTTGAGCCCTTTAGCTCAGTAGACCATCTTTTGCTAGGGTTTACGTGATCGGACATGATTGGACTTTCCTTTGTAACTCTCATGTAACTTGTTAGTTATTAATGAAAATCCCGAAGATTTACCAAACTTTGCACTAGCTACTTGTGAAATTTTTGTTATTTGGTTTGTAGGGTGACGGCTTTCGATGGAAGGCGGGTGTGGAGCGCCTGGGGACAGCACCTGCTAGGCCTGAGTCCACCAAGCGTTGTGCTCTGCGCGGGTTAATGAAAACCGAGCGGACGGACGATGACGTGCACATCTTGAGCGGCGCAGAGGTCGCGGTGTTCCTCACGGGCCTTGCCCCACGCTCTTAATGAGTTTGAGCTTTTCTCATCATAGCTTCGTGGTTGTTTCGATTTTTCGATCGATTGCACTAAGTATGCATGTATCTTGTAATAATGGAGGAGGAATCGATGGGTATACGACGTCATACCCCATCTCCCATCTGAAAACAATTAGTGCTCGATGGCGTGTTTGAGAGCGGTTGTTCCTTTGTGATATGCAATAACTGAAAAATAAATATGTTGCTGGGTATTTGGTACCACGCTTTACGCCTTATTCAGAAACACCTAATGTTTGAGGTGGCTTGACATCGCGGGGAGTCCATTGTCGCACGACCCCGGAGGGAAGGGACAATCTATCCCGGATGGAGGTGGCTCGACATCACAGGGAGCTCATCGTCGCGCGACCCCAGAGGGAAGGGACACTCTATCCCGGATGGAGACGGCTCGACATCGCAGGGAGCTTACCGTCGCGCGACCCCGGAGGGAAGGGACACTATATCCCGGATGGAGACGGCTCGACAGCGCGGGGAGCTTACCGTCGCGCGACCCCGGAGGGAAGGGACACTCTATCCCGGATGGAGATGGCTCGACATCGCGGGGAGCTTACCGTCACGCGACCCCGGAGGGAAGGAACACTCTACCCCGGATGGAGATGGCTCGACATCGCGGGGAGCTTACCGTCACGCGACCCCGGAGGGAAGGGGCATCGCGGGGAGCTTACCGTCACGCGACCCCGGAGGGAAGGGACACTCTATCCCGGATGGAAATGTTGAAATCTGTTTCGAAGGGGCATGATGCCGCCATTCTGAGTTTTTTATTGAGGCTTAACAAGGCACGAAGGCCAATTACTGAAGGTGACGACGGCCGACGCGGCAGCCTTAATCCAAGCAAACAAACTAGCATGGGCAGCGTCCGACGCAGCGGTCTCTACCCTAGCTGTACTACCCAAAATACAAGATTACCGACGCAGCGGCCATATCTAGTGGGACTGGAGCTACACATAGCACTTGCGGAGATTGTCAGCATTCCAGCTGTGCTTCAGTCCGACCCCGTCGAGGGTTACCAAGCGGAACGCTCCCGGGTGAGTGGCACGAACCACCTCATACAGTCCTTCCCACTTCGAGCTCAGCTTGCTGTCAGCCTCTGGATTCGCCTTCTTCTTGAGGAGGTTACCGACGTGGATGGGTCGGGGGCGCACAGTCTTGTTGTACACCTTCACCATGGTGGCCTGGTACCGATCGATGTTGAGGGCAGCCTCCTGCCGGACGGCGTCAAGTGTTTCGAGGGATACTTCGTGGGAGCTTTCATCTATGATTGTTGTAGTGCGCAGAGACCCAATCTTGATTTCTTCTGGGGTCACTGCTTCGTCTTCGTATAATAATTTGAAGGGTGTGAAGCCGGTGGCCCGACTGGCCGCCGTGCGGGTGGACCATAAGACGCTAGGGAGCTCGTCCGCCCAAAGACCCTTGGGCAAGTTGAAGAGGCGTGTGCGGAGGCCAGAAAGGACGATCCGTTGGCTCGCTCGACAGCGCTGTTTGCCTTCAGGTTAGCCACAGAGGCGAAACATAAATTGATGCCGAGGCTGCTGCAGAATTTTTGGAAGCGGGCTGCGTCGAACTGAGTCTCATTGTCGACTGTGAGCTCCCTCGGGACGTCGAAGCAGCAAATGAGGTTTTTCCATACGAACCTCTGCATGGCTGCCGATGTGATCTTGGCCCAGGGCTCGGCCTCGATCCACTTGGAGAAGTAGTCGATGGCGACGACAACAAACTTGAATCCATGGCTCCTTGACCCGAACGGGCCAACAAGGTCGACGTCCTAGCGGGCCAGTGGCCAGGATGGTGGAATGGGCTGCAGCTCATTCGCGGGGAGCTTCGTGCCCCGCCCCATCCATTGGCACGCAGGGCATGTTTTGACGATGCTTTGTGCGTCGCAAAGGGCGGTGGGCCAATAGAATCCCTGACGGAATGCTTTTGAAAGCAAGGCACGGGGGACGAGGTACGATCCACACAGCCCCTAGTGAATCTCGCGTACCAACTCGAGTCCCTCATCCTTGGAGATACATCGAAGGTAGGGTGCGCATACCCCGCGTTTGTATAGAGCATGGTCATGGATGACGAAGCCCCTGGCCCGACTCTTGAGCCTTCGTGCTTCTACGGGGTCAGTGGGCTCCGTCTCATAGGAGAGGTAACCCAAGATCGGGACTCTCCAGTCTTGTTCGCTGATGAGGCATATCTCTGGGAGCCCCTTCGTGGCGGGCTCCGAGATCACTTCGTAAAAAGCCCCTAGGGGGTCTCGGTCCTCGTGCTGGTGGCTCTTGCAAGGCTGTCGGTGTCGGCATTCGCAGCACGGGGGATGCTGCGGACAGTGATGCCAGCGAAGTGCTTCTCCATGGCCCCGGCGAGGGCTAAGTACTTGACCATCTCGGGGTCTTTGGCTTGGTAGCTCTTGTCGATGTGGCCGGCGATGAGCTATCAGTCGCTCTTAACAACTATCCTTTGCACGCCTGATGCACGTGCCTTTCGAAGACTCAAGGCGTGCGCTGTAGGAGGTGATGTTTCCTTCTGGGGATTCAAGGAAGGCCCCGGCGCCGGCACCTTCCGAGCACCACGAGCCATCGACGTAGATTGTCCACAGCGGGTCGGAGGGGTTCGAAGGCGCTGGGTGCTCCGACGGAGCCCATTCCACCAGGAAGTCTGCTTGCACTGGGACTTGATCGCTGTCCTTAGCATAAATTCAATGGAGAACGGGGCGAGCTCGGTTGACCACTTGCCAATGCGTCCCGAAGCTTCTTTGTTGTGTAGCATCTCACTGATTGGGAAAGCCGATGGTACTCGGATCGAGTGGGCGAGAAAGTAGTGTCGCAACTTCCGTGACGCCATGAGGAGTGCATACACGAGCTTCTCCAGTTCGGTGTATCGTACCTTCGCTCCTTGTAGTGCCTCAGACACATAGTAGACGGGGTGTTGGGTCTTGTCCTTCTCCTTGCAAAGTACGATGCTTACCGTGACCGGGGTGGCCGCAAGGTAAAGTAACAACGCCTCCCCGGGATTGGGGTGCTGCAGCAGTGGTGGCGAGGTGAGATATGTCTTCAACTCCTCAAAAGCGGCTTGGCTTTCACTCGTCCACTCAAAGCCGGAGGATCCCCTTAGAGCCTTGAAGAATGGGAGTCCTTTCTCGGCCGAGCGGGAGACGAACCTTCCCAACGCGGCGAGCCGCCTTGTCAACTTCTGCACTTCTTTAACATTCTCCAGTGGCCGCATGTCGAGCACGGCCTGGATTTTCGCTGGGTTGGCCTCAATACCCCTTGCCGATACGAGGAAGCCAAGAAGCTTTCCCGCCTGGACCCCAAAGACACACGTCTTCGGGTTGAGTTCCATGCCTGCTTTTTTGAGGTTGTCAAACGTCTCTTGCAGGTCCACGGCGTGGGAGCCGGCGAGGACGCTCTTGACGACAATGTCATCAATGTATACCTCGATGTTACGCCCTATCTGTAGTGCGAGGGCCTTGTATACGAGCCGCACGAAGGTGGCTCCGGCATTCTTGAGTCTGAAGGCCATCCAAACATAACAGAACGTCCCGGAGGTCGTGATGAAACTTGTTTTCTCCTTGTCTTCTTTGGCCATCTATACTTGGTGGTACCCGGAGTATGCGTCTAGGAAACTCATGAACTCGCATCCCGAGGTGGCGTCGACCAGCTGGTCGATTCACGGGAGTGGAAAGTTGTCTTTTGGACACGCGCAGTTGAGATTGGTGTAGTCAACACACATGTGCAACTTCCCATTGGCCTTCTTGACGAGGACGGGTTTGGCAAGCCAATCCGGGTACATGACCTCGAGGATGACTCCAGCCTTATGGAGCTTCTCAACTTGCTCTCGAGCCGCGGCCTAACGCTACACGCACATCCTTCGGAGCTTTTGCTTGATAGGGCGCGCGTCCGGCTTGACGTACAGCCTGTGCTCAACAATCTCCCTGGGCACGCCAGGGAGGTCTTCGTGCTCCCATGCAAATAGGTCGTGGTCGGACCGGAGTGCAACAAGCAGGGCCTCTACGACCTTTGGGTCAAGGTTCACTCTGACGAGCACCGTCTTGGCTGGGTCTTCCTCTGAAAGTGGTGCCGCATGCGTCTCGCCATCGGGCTTGGGCTTGGGCACCCACCACCCGGATGTTGGGGGGTCAGTAGCCCCTAGTGTAATTTTTGCGTCCTTGACTTCAGCATGAATGGTGTGGACATAACGAATGGCTGCCTGGATGTCGTCGTCGATCTTACGGGACAAGTCTTAATTGCCTCGGATAGTGATGACACCATTGGGAGACAGGATTTTCACGCAGAGGAAGGCATGATGAGGGATGGCGCCAAACTTGTTCAATATGACCCGGCCAAGGATGACGTTATATTGGTAGGGGAGGTCGACGACATCGAAGACGATGTTCTCCCAGCGCTTGCACTCTCCTTCACCGAATTCCACCGGGAGCTCAATTTTCCCAAGTCCCAGGCCGGCTCGCCTCCGAAGCCGAGGAGCGGGATGCCTGTGGGAGCGAGGCATACTCGCGGTATTCCCATTTCTGCGAGGGTGGATGCGAACAAGATATCCACCGAGCTCCCTCCATTGATGAAGACATGACGCATTTCACAGTCATTTATGACCGCCGATATAACGAGGGCGTCATGGTGGGGGAGGTTGACTCCTGCGGCATCCTCAGGATCGAAGGTGACGGTAGCGTCGACCCACGAGGGTAGCTCGGTGGGCGGGGAGGAGTTGATGTGCTGCACCTATCGCGTGTAGGCCCGTCGCTGACGCTTGGACGGGAAGGTGTGGGCATGGCCGCTAGTGATGGCGTGCACGATACGGCGCTGCGGGTCTTCAGCTTGTTTTGACGGCGCTCCAAGGAGCGGGCGTGGCAGCGGAGGTGGTAGGGGCCTGATGTCCTTGGGCCGCCGCGCGGTCGCGTCACTGAGCGTCGGTCTTGTCGTGGGCCTCACGCTGCTTGATCGCTTGGGCGGAGGCAACCAGGTCGCATTCCGCGGTGGCATGGAAGACCCACCTGTGGAGCTCGTAGAATGTTCGGTGTTGGTGGTTGTCTCCTCCGAGCCTCTGTCCTCCACGTCTAGCATTACCGCCTCTTCCGCTTCCGGAATAGTCTCCATGGCCCTGACCTTGGCCATGGCCTCCGCGCGGGTAGGCCCGATCATGGACGTCCCGCTCAGGACGGCCCGACCTGCGGCCCTGATCGTCATGACGCGCCTGCTTGGCGGGACGATGCTCCTCCTCCTCCACGTGGTATACGTCCTTTTGCCTCCTGGCGCGCCGGTCATAAGTTTCCACTTTTGGCCCGGCCCATGTCGTGAGGGCATGCGCCTCTGCCTGCCGACGGGTCTTCCCGTCTTCAGATTTGGAGTATGTGCGCATGATCTCGTACAGCTCAGCGACCGTCTTGGGCTCCTTCCTATGGAGCTTTCCTACCAAGTCGGGTTTATAGATTGCATGGCGAGCGGCCTCGCACACACTCCTGTCGGTGATATCCGGGATCTGGCATTGTACTTGAGCGAAGCGTTGCGTGAAGTCACGTATCGACTCGTCGGGGGCCTGCTTGAGGGAGAACTGGTCCGAGGAGGTGACTTCCTTGTTTCGGTGGGCTATGAAGTGGTTGCTCAGCTTGTCGCGGAGCTGCTCCCATGAATATACCAAGCGAGGGGCTAGACCGAGGTACCATTTTTGAGCCAGGCCAGAAAGCATTAGCAGCAACCCTTTCACCATGATTGCTTCTGTGGAAATATGCCCTAGAGGCAATAATAAAGTTGTTATTATTCTATTTTCATGTTCATGATTAAGTTTATGTTCTATGCTAAAATTGCATTGGTTCTTGAATATGAGATTCAGAGGAAAACCTAATTGCATGTGTGGAATAATAAACACCATTCAGATCCCTAGTCAGGCCTCTGGACTAGCTCATGTATTGTTGATGATCTTGTTTTCCTGATCATGGTCATTGTTAATGTAACAAGGATGCCGGCAATAATGGGAAACACATTGTTAGGGTAACAATGGTGTTGGATAGACCTCTTATGAGATACTGCGAGATCACTTCGTCAATATGTTGTCAGTATCTTCTCATGATGTGTTAACGTTTACTTGCGTCCTTAGACCATGAGAATACCATAGACCCGGATACCGGATGGTTGCTTTGGGGTCATCAAACGTTACGCCGTAACTGGGTAATTATAAAGGTGACTTCCAGGTACACCAGAAAGTATATAGTGGTTCTAGATATGTCAAGACTGGGATTTGCCCATCCGGCGATGGAGAGATACACTCTGGGCCCACTCGGTATTACGGTGTCCAGCATCGCCTGGCTAGGTATTGTGACTAAAAGGTTAGTCACGGGGATACCGGAATACGGAAACGAGAAAAGAGTACAAACCGGTAACGAGGATAACTAGGTATGGTGACAGGGATACCGTCAAAGTCTCGCCTCGGGTTGTGTAATGTATCGTGAGGCAAAAGGAATTGTATGCGACAATACAAGGTTTGCTCGATAAAGATCTTCGATGATATGTGGGAGTCGTTATGGGTGTCCAGATCCCGCTGATGATTATTGACCGGAATGTATTCCGGACATGTCCACATATACTCGAACCTATAGGGTCACACGCTTAACGTTTTAGCGACATTTAGGAATGCTACGATTTATGGAGAACGAGAGAGAAGGGTTCCGAAAGTGTTTCGGATAATCTCGAAAGTGTTCCGGAGGTCCCGGATGGTTCCGGTGATGTCCGGAAGTGTTCCGAAAAGTATTGGAAGGTTCTAGAAGGTTCTGGAAGGTTCTAGAAGGTTCTGGAAGGTTCTGGAAGGTTCTAGAAATTCTAGAAGGTTCTGGAAGGTTCTAGAAATTCTAGAAGGTTCTAGAAGGTTCTAGTGGAGTTGGACTCCAACTCCAACAGGGTGTCCCTGCTGGAGTAGGACTCCACCTGCCTAGGGAGAGCTGCCCCAACCCCTATAAATAGAGGGGCAGGGCACCTCAAAGGGTATCCCAAGCAGCCCCAGAGGCAGCCCTAGTCCCTTGGACTAAACCCTAGGCCGGCCATCTCTAGATTGGCCACAGCCTTCTTTTTCTCTCTCTTCTAGATTGGATCTAGTACAGCTGCCGGCGCGCTGCTGCTTCTCCTTCTCGTAGATCCCTGCTGTTCTTGTGTGCTGGTCCACACATTACGGCGGTGTCGCTGATCCGGTACGCGTGGATACCTCGGAGACGTCGTATACTTCGGCGTTTGATCGGGCGAACTATTCACGAGGAGATCGCTCTCGTGGCTGGGAGGTATAACCTAGCTGCGGGAGTCTGCAGACTTCATCGACATCGGTCAACTTCTCCGCTGCATTGACGTGATCGTCGAAGGTATGATATCGTTACCTACACCTCGATAGTGTTTCTTGGTTTGGTTCGTGCGCGGAAAAATTTTGTTTTGCGTAGCGCGTTCCCCAACAGCTTCGCCACTCCTGCTGAGGGCACGGTGGTCTCGTAGACTCTGAGGAACTCGATGGCATCGTGTTCCCCTCAAAACTGGTGATGTTGGGTGCTCGATACTTGCTTGGCCACAGCGTGGCTGCCAGTCCTGGGCTCAGCGGATTGTATGCGTCGGTAAGGCTCGAGGTGTTCGAAATCGGTGGGTAGGTTCTGACGTCAAGTCATTGTTGGGGTGCGATGTCAGCGGGCTGTCCAGCTGCCCATCCCGGATGATGGAGCTCGGGGCGCGGCGGAGGCGCTAGGACCCATGTAGGGTAGTGCTCTGCTGAGTGACGCAGGGGTGCTAGGACCTCCGCGCCCTGCTACGAGACGAAGTGATGGAAGGGTTGGTTGCTGGGGCCTTCCCCTACATCATAGAGGGATGCTATGGCCATCTCCCGGTCGACATCCAACTGATGCCGCAGGGCTGCAGCTTCTTCGGCGCGTGCTGACGCGGGAGGAATCGCCCGCGCGTGGTTGTCGGTCATGGCCTGGCAGAGGGCGGCGGCCTCCTGCGCTCCTGCCGGGGGCGGCAGCCTGGCACGCGCCTGGGCCTCTTCTACCCCCCGTATGACTTCGTCGGTGGCTTGCGTGTTGCGCCGAGTTTCGTCTAGACGACGTCGCATCGCCGTTGCCTCGGCCAATTCGGGGATTGGCGGCGGAACCACTGCGGCTCTCGCGGTACAGCGCGGAGTATGCCCGCCTCTACGCGAGAGTTGTCCAAAGCTTGGAGGGCACGGAGGGCCTCAGCCTTTGCCCTAACGAGCTCGTTTCTGAGTTCATTGGCCTCGTGCCGGAGGGCTTCTGCCTCCGTTTCGACGCGTGCTTCTGAGTTTGCTGTGTCGATCACAGCAGCGGGGAGTCCCGCAGGGCGGGCGTCAGTCGACGAGTCATCAGCGTGAAGGTTAGCTGCCGACGGGTCGTTGACGTGAGCGCCACTGAGCACCGTGGTGAGGGCTGTGTTGTTCGTCCTGGCTTGACGGGTCGGGTTCGGTGTGCGGGGGACTGTTGTCCTAGCCCCGCTCTTCTTCTTCGGTGCCATGGCTTTTCGCTCGGTGTCCCACGGACAGCGCCAACTGTCATAGATACAAGTCTAGATAGTAAACTTGTGGCACCCCCGAACGGCTACAGCAGCCGTCGATGGTGCACGAGGAGTACGAGCGAGTATGACCCTCCGAGTGTCCGTCGAGCTGAGGAACGAAACACGTACGACAGGGTGAAACACGAGCCGTGTACGAGGAGGCGAAACCCCTCTGGTGTACGATGAGGTAAAAGTTACTCTTCTATTGAAGTATTGAGCTAGGGTTACAAGATCTTTTCCTCCCCCTCCTCTCTACCCCTAGGGGGGGTATTTATAGGGTTGGAGGATGGAAAATGTGAGATTACAATTTTGCCCTCACACGAGAGGGACTTTTACAAGGGCGTGGTCGTCATTTCCCATGCATAGAAGATATTTTGGGAGAATATTTCAAGCATCTTCGGGGAATATTCTCTGGCATTTTTGGTAGAATTCCTAAGCACGTCAACGCAGTCCCTGACAATGCCGACGCAGACCTTGATGGCAACGGACATCGGGACGATCGTCGGTGACGTCGGCGTAGTCCTCGTTTCGGCGTCGTCGACGTAGATTTCGATGATGACGGACGTCGAGGACGTCGAGGTTGCCCTTGGCGGTATCGACGACGTAGATTTTGATGATGACAGATGTCGAGGTTGCCCTTGGCGATGTCGGCGTAGTCCGCGATGATGGCGAAGACTGGGGCTGCCCTTGACGGTGTCAGTGTGGTCCTTGACGGTGCATGCGGAAGACTTTGAAAACGGGCTAGCGCGGGGACCCCTACCCCAACACTTCCTAAACCCTAGAGCCATAGTTACCTGTGTGGCACAGCTGTGTCACAGGTGAACAACCGCTCTATGACTCAGGTACACCCCTGTGCCAGGGGAGAGCTTGAAAATGCTAAGGGAACTGCACTGCAATGGTTTGTCTGCTGAGTCAGAAAACTATTGGAGGTTCTCTCCTGTTAAGCATCAGAGTTTGTTGTGTGCGCTGAGGTCATGTAATGTGCCAAGACCGGGCTGAGTAGGGAATCTACATCAGTTAGGGTTTCACCTGTGTCAGCCACCGGTGACACAGGTGTCGGTCTGCCTGAAGCCTTGTTACCGTTGTGCGTTGTGGTTAGCTGTGTCACCGGTGCCTGTCATGAGTGTAACGGTCAGGTGCTTGTGGACCCTATATATAGGAGACTAGGGGAGGTCTTGGACCTCAACCTTTGCAAACCTTTGCCAGCCATTTTCAACCGTTGCAAGCCTCTCATCTCTTGAACAGAAACTAAAATTCCTAAGTGTTAGTTCAAGAGAGTTAGAGTTTTGAGCAAAGAGCATTGGTTCCTCCAAGTGTTGTTGTTGCAGATTCTGTTACTCTTGGAGTGTCTACTCCTAGACAGGTGTAGGAATCGCTGGTGATCACCCAAGGTTGTGTGGGTTGGTCCAGACGTTTGTGAAGGTGATCTGAAGTCTACCTGCTGCCAAGCAAAAGGACTTCCACAAGCAAAAGGAAGAGACCTGAAGATTCAGGTACTCGAAGAACAAGCATGTTTCAGTGCTAGCTATCTCTTAGGAGTAGCTTCTCCAACGAAGATGTATCTGAAAAGAGTGGGAACTTCAGTGAAAAATCTCTTGTCTCTCTGTGTGTTTACATTCTGCACTTACTTGCTTATTTTCTTGCATGCTTGTGTAATTCTTTGATATATATAATCTAGCTGTGATCTTTACTCTGTACCTGTGGTAGCTATCTGTGTCACAATCTCTTTACACATGCCTGTTTATCTTAGATAGTTCACCTATGTAGATCACCTGTGTGACAGCTGCGTTATATTATCTGTGTATCTTCTTACCTGTGTAGTATACCTGTCACACAGCTGCTAGTTCCTCTTATCTATCTGAGAATATTTGCATCTAAAGTGAAGAAGTTTTTAATCTTCTAGCTAGCCTCCTATTCACCCCCCTCTAGTCGGCTCCTGAGATCCTTTCAGACATCTCCTACTGTGTCAATTGATAATTGCTGTGAAATCTCCACTGTTGTATTCTTTTTAGGGAAAGTAGCAAGCTTTCTTTCATTCATCTCTAACGGTTTTACCACCCGTTTATAAACTTAGGTTTGTGATAGATACCCGTCAATGACTCACCTCATCAGTGACGGGTCTCTTTCAAAAACCTAGCTATTGTAAGCATCATCATAGGCGGGGTTTCATAAAACACCCGTCAGTCTGATGGGTTATCATTGATGGTTACTACACCTCACCCGCCTGTGATGAGTTAGCATAATATTAAAAAGTAATTAGTTAATGACGTAAAATATCAAGAAGCTAGCATACAAACTATTATATATTACACAAACCTAAATTACTCATATATAATTATTACCAAAAGATTCACTAATTACCTATACTAATAACCCTAATTATACTAGCTAATTAATCTTAACTTATTTTTTAACCATAGCTCATCTAAAACAATATTCTTTATTCTCTATTTATTACATGTAATTAGCCAATACCATTATCAATATAATCTCCTTTGCTTACTTCTCTCCTCTCTTCCAAATTCTTCCAAATAAAATCATAAATCATAGCCATAAAACAACTATTAGAAAAAATACAAATTACTAACCTTAGACCATCAAGAAGTAGTAGATCTACAATAAAACCTCCAAATCTATGGCAAAATCCCCTCAAAACCGCTAAGAAATTGTCTAGCCGCAACCACCCTTCAAACAGATCTAGATTTGGAAGAAATAGATCTAGGTCGAGTTAGCTCTAGCACTACCTTATATAGGTCAGAGGGTCATCATAGACGGGTATTTTACTAATACCGTCAGTGATGACATCTTGAACGGGTGTGAAACAACAACCATCAAATATAACAACTCCCATCATAGAGGTTGAAAAAAAAACCGTCAGTGATGAGATGTCATCATTAACGGTTTTCTTTCCTGATCCTATCTTTGATGGGTTTCTATGTCCACCCATCTAAGATATCTTTTATCTCAAAGGGGTAAGATCACTTGTTAGTGATGAACTGTTTATAATAACTCATCATGTAGCAGTGATTATTGCCGCTTGTGGTGCATGACCACACCGCGTCTGCGTCCGATGCACTACTAGAGGCACCTCCCGTCACACGCACACGACCGAGGCAAGCCGTGCCTCTTGCGCATACACACAAGCCCAGGCCATGGCATTGCTCGTGGCCGACATAGCAGCTCTAACGTCGTCACGACACGATTTGTCAATGTGTAGAGACGTCGCGCCAAGTTACATCGATCAAGCTCACCGCACACTTGCCACCACCGACGACGCCCCTCACATGTCATGGACGCGGCAGCCCCGACTACGCCTTGACACACACGCCTAGTCGATGGGCAGAACACGGCATCTACTGTGCCAAACTTACAAAAATCCACAATGGAGGGTCTGAGCGCACGACACGTCGCGACCTCGATCCACACATCAACCGCCGCCGGGCGTGCTAGGACAATGCATCTGCAGCTAGAACCGCCACCGGGCGCTTAGGAGCCTCGTCTTCATCGTCAGCTGAACTTCGTCGCAGTTGGAATTACGTTGCATCGTCTTCGCTTGGCCGGATCTGGTCGCTATCGCTCAGGGAAGCATCACCCATGAGAGGGAGGTGTACCCGCTGCGGTCCCGCCGCTGGCGTTCGATAACGTGCTCGCTGGCTCCATCAGGTGTGCCTATTTCCGAACCGTTTGCGCCGCAGGGGCGAAGCCAGCACTGAAATTTTTGCAAATCCATGGTAAATTGTTGTTTAGTACTAGTACTATTTCATCTGTAAAGGTTGAACTCATTGCAATGGAGATGAACTCAATGCTACCCTCGCCTGGCTTCGCCCCCGCAGCTCCTGCCGCTGCCGGTTTCATCGTCCTAGCAGCATCTAGCCGCCGGTCGGCCCTCTGGTCATCCTTGCCGACGTCGACGCCGCAGCTACACCATCACGCTATCGACCGGCACCAACGCGCCTCCTGTCGCCACAGCTCAACACTAAACTTTTTGATCTGACCGTGTTTATCTCTAAATTTAGCATGCTATGCTCAATGTATTCGTGCTTCAGGATTCAGTTTGGTCAAGAAAATTAAATTCAAGCACAAAATACCAAACAAAGATAATTAAATCACTTTCCTTCATGTAATTAAATTAATAATAATGCTTTGCACATAAAGTCATGCCGAGCGCGCTAGGCGGCGGCTTAACACTACGCTACATCACGGCGAGGCCTTCGATCTTTCCAGCGTGCACGTAAATGTCGCGGTGCATGAAGAAGCGACTCGCCATCGCCCGCAGCACGTCGGCGGTGAGCAGGCTGTCGGAGCCGGCGTTGTGGGCGCATCCGGCGGCCCGCTCCACGCCGAGTGCCGCGGCCACCTGCTCCAGTCCCCCGCGTATGCCGCCGCTCTCGCCGCAGAACCTGGCAATGTACTTCACGTCGAGCACCCTCGGCCCGAACAGTCTGCCGACCAGGTCCCGGAACTCCTCCAGCGTCTCCGGCAGCGGGCGGCCGCGGCCGAGCACCTTGGCCAGGTACGCGTAGTCGTAGGAGCCTGAGAACGCCACCCACGTCAGGTCCTTGCGGCCGAGCACGAAGCGGAACTTGCTGGCGAAGACGTCGGGGTCGATGCCGAAGCCGCGGAGCGCGGGGAAGTCCATGCCGTGGGCCTTGAGCATGGCGATGGAGCTGGGCGCGTGCGGGTCGCGGGCCTCGTCGAAGCCCCGGAAGTTGAACTGCCAGACGGTGCGGCACCGGCGGCCGGCGCGGCCGAAGAGGGCGAGGCCAAGCTGGAGCAGGTGGAGCTCGTCGACGTTCCTCTTCACGAGCGCATAGATCTCGCGCGGGGTGCGCAGGTGGCGCAGCGTGCCGGAGTCGTGTACCGTGCCGGGGAACTCCGTGTCGATGCACACGACGGGGTAGCGGTGCAGGAGGTTGCTAATGCGGGAGAGCTCCTGGTGGAGGTTCACCGCCCACACGTCTCGCACCTCGACGCGACACTCCTCCGAGTGAACCGCCATCATCCGCGGCGGCTGGTGCTGCTGCACAGCGCACACGGAGTGGCCCTGCGGCGGTGGCTGCATGTGCACGCACCTGTTCATGGGTTGATGATGGTTCAGGACCATGACATTGCCCGTCAGGGTAAGGCCACACTGCTGCGGCGGCAGCACCGGGAGGAGGACTGTGCCGCCGTCGCCGGCGAACTTCATGGCTGATACCTAAACCGCCGGTGATTGTCTCGTCTCCGCAGGGAACGTGGGTATTGTAGATATGTTTGTGTGTTTGCGACGTGAGTTTGTGCTCCTTTTATAGAGGAGGGCAGGCGGGCGGTCCGAGTCGGACCAGGAGACAAACACGAGTCGGTGTGGGATTGCACGTACGTAGGGTACTGTGAAACTACGGAAGTGCGAGTCGGAGTCGGATTAGAACCGCCGCGTCAAAGATCCTGAGCCTTCAAATCCGATCCAACGAACGAAACTTAAATGGCCACGAATGCAGAATGATTATTCCTTGGGCATTTCAGATCTGTTACTACTTCAATATCAACTAGATGATTTGTACCTGAAGAATGTTGTTACACCTGTGCATAGGGGTGAAAATAAAACTCTTTACTCGCAAGTTAAACGAGTACTCGGAAATTCAGCTCGACTTGGCTCGAACTCGGTCCTTAACAAGTCGAGCCGAGTTGAACTTTAAACTCGTAAATGTAACAAGTTAAACGAGCCGAGTTACTGAGTATTCGAGTAACTCGTTTATCTAGCAGGCCCGCAAAAAATATCCAGCAGGTCCATCATGGCAAAAGCCCAAGGAGGCAAGGCCCATCGCAGTACTCATTTACTGTAGTGAGAAAAAATATTAAAAGTTTTAGCGAGTTTAACGAGTCAACTCGAGTATTTAACAAGTCGAGCCGAGTATTGATGTTTTGCATCTTGCTGATCCTTTCCTATGCTTCACTCACTGTTCTTCTCGTGTTGATTTCCAGATGAGTATAGTCATGAACACAGTACCTCCATGTTTGTTTCTCCTGCAACAACACAAGCCTATCGAACCCATTTCAAACATTAGTATTCATCAAATAAACAACCTTATGTTGACGCTCCAGTCCAGATCCAAGATAAAAAATAGAGGTAGCTCCACAATTCTGCTACTGGTTCTCGGTAAAGTCACCACTACTATAACTCATTAAGTTAATGAGTATTTTTGAATCGAGTCGAGTTGGCTTGATAGCCACCCCTACCTATGTAGTAGTTCCGGTATAAGAAAGGAGTGGAGAATAGAGCAGCAGATGCCCTTTCTAGAGTGGGGTATGTGTTCAGTCTGCATGCAGTCTCTGCAGGGCAACCAATGTGGTTGCAAGAGGTGTTGAATTCTTATACAGTGGATAGTAAAGCTCAGGAGTTGTTAACTCAGTTGGCCATCACTGGATCCAACGAGCAAGGGTACAAACTGACAGAAGGGCTCATTAGGCACCAAGGCAGAGTATGGGTGGGAGCAAACACTGGTCTTCAGACAAAACTAACTCAGGTTATGCATTCCACTTTTGTAGGGGGGCATTCGGGCATCCAGGCTACTTACGAGAGAATGAAGAAACTCTTCAGTTGGGTTGGACAGAGCAGGATGTGGAAAACTTTGTGAAGCAGTGTGTGGTCTGCCAACAAGCTAAAAATGAAAACTGCAAACCCTTGGCCTGTTGCAGCCACTTCCTATTCCTGCTGGCGCATGGCAGGATATCTCCATGGACTTTATTGAAGGGCTCCTCAAATCAGCAGGCTTTGAGGTAATTCTTGTGGTGGTAGATCGTTTTACAAAGTATGCACACACTTTATTCCTCTCAAACACCTATTCATCAGCAGTACAAGTAGCAAAGGAAATTTACATCATGTTGTCAATTACATGGAATGCCTAGGACTATAGTATCGGACAGAGATAAGATCTTCACAAGTAATTTCCGGAAAGAATTGTTCACGCTGTTGATATAAAGCTTCACATGAGTTCTCTCTACCATCCTCAAAGTGATAGGTAAACTGAACGGGTGAATCAGTGTTTGGAGATGTATTTGAAATGTGTGCTACCCAAGAAACCCCTAAGCAGTGGTACAAATGGTTAGCTATGGCAGAATTTTGGTATAGCACACATCATCATACTGCTCTAGGCTACTCCCCCTTTGTCGCGGGGATTTCGCGGCAATATACATTTCTAGTAGGATTTTTGGGGAGCGCGTGTGGAAGATTCAAGCGGGTTCACACAAGAGGTTTTTACCCAGGTTCAGGCCCTCCAATAGCAGAGGTAACACCCTACTCCTGCTGATTGTATTATAAGCCTTGCGTGAGAAAGATTACAGAAGCTTGAAGATGATCCCTAGCCTCTAGTCTTTGGAAAAAGAAGAAGTCCCCCTCTGCATGGGGCTCTCACCTTATATAGGCTGTACATGTGCCGACTCGGCCAGTCGACCGAGCTACAGTAACTGCACGACTTAATTGATATATTTATTCTGCGTAATCGTCCGAGTAACGCTAGTCTTCATGTTAGTGAAACGTATGCCTTGATGAGGTTGTAACGCCTTCCTTGATGGCACTCGGACGTTGCGTCCGTGTGGGCCTTACTTGGGCCTTCAACCGAGTGGGCCTCCATGGAACTCCTCGAGCCTGTTGGGCCGACTCGCTGTGCTGGGCCTACCCGGATGGGTTCCCCCCGTCAGTAGCCCCCGAGTGCTTCGAGGTCTCGACACGGATGCCGACTGGTGAGCAAGCTGCGTATGCCCAAATCGCTGATGGAGAGACTTTGAAGGACTCCCGTAATACCTGAAAAAAGGTTTAAGTTTGTGCTAAGTGCTAGGAATTCGGTGATACCCGCGCTTTCCGGCTGGGGAAGTCGACTTGTGGCCTTCCGGGAGGCGTATCATGAATTTCGAGTGAATCCGAAATAGCGCATGGCATGTCCGAGTGGACCGTTGCCACCTTGTGCCCGCAGGGGGACGCCTTCGATCTTCAGCTTTGAAACCGAGTCCTCGAACTCCGGCATTGAGTCTCGAATTAGTGAACCGTTCTGCGCCGCTGTGGCGTCCGGCTCTGAATCAGGGACTTTCTTGCGCCGCTGTGGATGCCGGGTTTGTCCTTAGCTTGGGTGTTGCCGAGTGACCTGCAAACCCTGTTGGGTCGGCCATCGACACCCTTTCGCAGAACTAGTCTGCTTCCGAGTGTGGCGGCCGGTGCGCCTCGGAATTGTTTGGTGGAGTCGGTACAACTTGTAACGTGTCCCAGTGAGCCAAGCTGACTCCAAGCTGACTCGGCGTCCGAGCGTGACTTGACTTGATCGGGCCGAACCCGGTCGAAGCCGGCTTGTGTCACACGGTACCGTCCTGACTGTACACGACGTCACTTCAGCATTTAATACGCGCAGTCGGTTGGACAGAGCGCCTGCAGCGCCGCAGCGCAATGATTTGGCCTCGAGTCTTGCACGAAGCGTGCCTGAGACATCCGCTGCTGCCGCTATGACTTCGCGTGACGTCCGATGCGACAGTTCATCATGATTACGCCCCGAATCACGCGGGCGGTGCGGGCGGAGTGGTTGCTGACATAACGCTCGCTGGTCAAGACGCCTGGGACACCGAGTCATGGCGAAAAGGGCGCCCGAATCTCACGGGTTCGCGCACAGCGGGACTGCGGTTGCCGCGGCAGTTTGCCGCCACGTAGGACGCACGACTGCTGATGGTTTGCCTCCCTCGGCTATAAAAGCGGGCGCGGGGCAACAACGATTTTCATCTGCCTTCGTCTTCCTTGCGCCCAAGCCTTCTGCCTCCAGAGCTCCACCGCCGCGCACTGCTTGCCTTCCTCCCGAGAAAAAACGCTCGCTTCGCCACCGTCCTTCAGCCCTCCGACCATGTCGCGTGCCGGCAAAGGCAAGAAGACCGACGCTTCCTCCTCCGCCGCCGCCGCCCATTCCGAGGGGTGGAAAAAGGGCGATTGGGTCCCGTCGGTTGTCACCGACCGGATCCTCACGGGCTTCACCAACGAGGGACTGCTGCCACCCCGCTCCATCGGCAACTGGAGGGCCCCGTACCAAGAGGAGAAGCCTGCTCCGCACGCGCATGAACGAGTGATGATCATTCCGTTCATCGAGCGGGGCCTCTCGCTGCCCCAGCACGACTTCGTGCGCGGCCTTCTCTTCTTCTACGGCCTCCAGCTTCATCATCTGAGCCCCAATGGCATTCTGCACATTGCGTGTTTCATCACGCTCTGCGAATGTTATTTGGGGACTCGGCCTCACTGGGGGTTGTGGAAGAAGATCTTCCTGGTGAAGGCGCAGCCCATCAAAGCCGGCGGCCGACTGTCCGTCTGCGGGAGAGCCGGCATCCAAGTCAAGGCCGGCGCTCACTACTTCAAGCTGCAACTCCCGGACACCGTGCAGAAGTGGCAGGACGGGTGGTTCTACTGCCCGGATGAGCGCACGCCGACTGGTCACGAAGGGCTCCCCCCGTACACCGAAGGTCCCCCCGAGTGGTGGAAGCGTTGGAGCGCCAAGCCCTCCAGCGCAGGGATGCCCGAGATCGACCGACTCCTGAGGAGGATTCAGAGACTCCAGGAGAAAGGGCTCACGGGCACCGATCTCATTGCTACCTGGTTGAGTCGGCGGATCCAACCGCTTCAAGCCCGGGCGCACCCGATGTGGGAGTACTTGAGCGCGTCCGACTCGACCAGGGTGTCGGTTGATCGGCTTCCGGATGATCTTTTCATGGAGCTCCTGAAGAACTTGACCAAGGAGCGTACCGGGCTCACCAGGGCGCCGCACGTGACTCCCTTTTCTACCGCCAACCCCCTGCCGACTGTAAGTGTCTTGCATTCCGAGTCGAATTCTTGTATGTTGTTGTCTATTCGTTCCTCCTAACTCTGAGTCTTTTAATGCTATAGACTTTCCTTAACTTGAACTCCATGCCGCCACTTCCCGAGCAAAGTTCAGCTCCAGAGGCGTTGGACGACGCGGAGGTCGACAAGGAAGCCCTCGAGGGAGGCGTCCAGGTCGACTCGGACACCAAGTCGGAAGGGGTCCCCCTGACCACCAAACGGAGGCGTGAAGACGACGCCTCCGGGTCTAAGACCCCGCAAGTGGAGGCGGAGCCGGCTCAGGCGGAGTTGACTGCCAAGCGGGCACGAGCCGTACCCGCCGGTCCCGCGGCTCAAGCCCCGGCTCCTGCTGCCAAGCCGACCGTGCCTCGGTAGGCACCCGCCAGTTCCTCCGGGGGTCCGCCCGCCCCGGGGAAACCGAAGAAAACAATCCCCACAACCACCAGGTATGAGTCTTTTTGCCTTGCCTCGCACTTCGGTTAAAGATGGAGATGCTGAAGTCAGTTTGATTTTTAATGTTGCAGAATCCAAAAGAAGTTCTCCGATAAAGGAGACTCCGCAACCGGCACACCCACGGCCCCGACTCCGGTCCCGCCGCCAGAGTCGGCTTCTCCGGCTCCGACTGCGGCCGAGCCCAGCACACAGACGCCAACCGTCCCCGCTGTGGCAACGGAGTCGGCCACGGGTGCCGGGTCAAACGTGCCCCCAGCTGCAGCCACGCCCAGCACGCCGCAGCCTGCTGCACCCGCGCCACAGCCTGCCGCACCCGTGGAGAAGGCGCCGGAGTCCGGCGTGGGTGCTGGGTCAACCGAGGCTCCGACCGACGACTCGCGGCCTCTGCCAACTCCCTCCAGCGAGGCGACGACGGAGCCAGCAGCTGCGATCGGTGCCGACTCCTCAGAACCGGCAGGCGGAGCCGGAGGCCAGCTCGTCACCGAGTCTTCTCCGGTGGCCGAGCAGAGCCTGGCCTTGGCTCCTGCGCCCGCAACCGAAGAGTCGGCACCGGGTTCGTCCGGAAGCCTCGTGCCCGCGTTGTTGTTGCCGAGTTGCAGTGCGGGGGACTTGTCAGCAGCGGAAGCAGCCACCGACCGCGTCGCTGCCCTTAGCTCCAAGCTTAGGGAATTTGCTGACGCGGCCAAATCCTTGGCGGACTCGGCCAAGGTCCTAGAGTCTTCCGTCGGGGTAAGGCGGGCGACGCTCCGACTTCGCGCACTTTCCGACCCGGCGAGGTCAGCTCTTGACGCCTTCTGGACACCCGAGCAGATCTCCAGCTGCGTCGTGACTGTGGAGGACCGACTCCTCCAAGTCAAGAGCTTGGTGCAAAACATGAAGTCGGCCGCCCAAAGCCTCTGCGCCAAGCTATGGCCCGGAGAAGAGCCGGGCTCCAGCATCTTCGCCCTCGCCGACAAGCTGTCGCAAGGCTCGGCGGAGGTGGAGAAGTGGAAGGAGTCGGCAGCCCGCTCGGGAGCCGGCATGGTGCTGGCAATGGTGTTGGCGCACCATCCCGATGCGGACGTCGACCGCATCTCCGCTGGAACACCACTCGACGCAGAGGGACTGTCGGTCAACCCTTTGGAGCTCCTTCCCCGGGTCCGCGCCGCCGCCAGCCGGATCGTCAAGTTTACTGACTTGGAGGAGCGCGTAGAAGCAACTCCAGAAGAATAAAAAATTATCATGTAATATCTCTCAGTATGCTGAGTAGAAAAATGTAAAGACTATGTTTTGAATGGAAATGCTTTCAATTTATTTTGATTTTGCACAAGTTATTTGGTTCGTCCGAATTTGTTTTTTCCGCCGAGTCGGATCCTTTCGCGCGCAGGCTGACCTTTAGCTTTTGCTCTTGCCAACCGGACAGCCGGGTTGCGACTGTAGTTGGGGATGAAGAGTGGGCCTTAGGTACCGTACATGTTTACTTAGACGCTCGTGTAGAAACAAAGTTAGGAGATCTGAAATAACTTGTACCGAGTGATAAATCACCCAGTGGGTTGAGGTAGCTTCCGGGGTTGCCCGAAGTTAAGCCACTCGGTTTTTTTTAAACGTAGCCCCCGGGGATGCCCAAGGGAACGTAGTTGAGTCGTGAAAATTAAAGAAACAAAGTGCTTCCCGAGTGAGGGAAACAAATGTTTATTTATAACAAAACAATGAACTGTTGGAAGTACAAAGTTTAAGTGAAAAAGGGACGCAGCTGAGCAATATTCCAAGTTCTTTCAGTGACTGCGCCGGTTGCTGGGTCCTCCAGTCGGTACGCGCCGTTGTGCAGCACCTGGTTGATGATGAACGGGCCTTCCCAATGTGGAGACAACTTGTGCATGCCCCCTTTGTCTTGGATTAGCCGAAGGACCAAATCTCCTTTGTTGAAGACTCGGTCCCAAACTTGTCGACTGTGGTAATGACGCAAGTTCTGTTGATAAATAGCCGAGCGTGAAAGGGCGAGTTCCCGCGCTTCCTCCAAGAGGTCAAGATCGTCCTGACGCGCCGACTCGGCATCCTTTTCCACGTATGCCGTGACTCGCGGGGAGTCGTGGAGGATGTCACTCGGCAGGATGGCTTTGGCTCCGTAAACCATGAAGAAAGGCGTGTAGCCAGTCGACCGGTTTGGAGTTGTCCTTAAACTCCAGAGGACAGATGGAAGCTCATCAATCCAGCAGCCGGCGGCCCGTTGCAACGGGACTAACAGCCGAGGCTTAATGTCTTGAAGAATAAGAGCATTGGAGCGCTCGACTTGGCCGTTGGACTGTGGATGAGCCACGGAGGCAAAGTCGATTCGGATTCCATGATCCCGGCAAAATTGGCGAAAGACTCCGGCAGTGAAGTTCTTGCCATTGTCGGTGATGATGCTATGGGGGATACCGAATTGGAAGATGACTCCCTTCATGAAGTTGACGGCAGTCGGACCATCAAGTTTCATGATTGGTTTGGCTTCTATCCACTTGGTGAACTTGTCCACCGCCACAAGGAGATGCGTGAAACCTCCTCGGGCTGTTTTAAGCGGACCCACCATGTCGAGTCCCCACACGGCAAAGGGCCATGTGATTGGGATGGTCTTGAGCGCGGTAGCCGGCATGTGTGATTGGCGGGCGTACCTTTGACACCCTTCGTAGGTTCGAGCGAGTTCTTCTGCATCAGCATGGGCAGTGAGCCAGAAGAAACCGTGACGAAAGGCTTTGGCGACCAAGGCCCGCGATGAAGCGTGGTGGCCGCAAAGTCCCGAGTGGATTTCCTCGAGCAACATTCGGCCTTCTTTCAGCGAGATGTAGCACTGGAAGATTCCTGTGGTGCTGCGCTTGTAGAGCTCACCGTTAATAATGGTGTAAGCTCGAGCGTGGCACACGATGCGGCGCGCTTCAGTCGGATCCTCAGGTAGTTCCTTGCGCAAAAGGTAAGCAAGGAACGGCTGCGTCCCGAGGGGAACAACCGCCAAGACGTCTTCCTGGGCTGGGTGTGGCGACCCGGCTTTAGATGACTCGGTTGCCAACTCCAGTTTGATGGATGGCTGGTAAAGTTGCTGAAGGAAAACTCCTGGTGGCACTTTCTCTCGAGCAGAACCAATCCTGGCTAGGGAGTCGGCTGCCTCATTATCAGCCCGGCGAACATGATGAAGTTCGAGGCCGTCGAAGTGTCCTTCTAACTGACGCACAGCAGCACAATATGCCGCCATGGTGGGGTCCTTGGCGTCCCACGTCTTCATTACTTGCTGCACCACCAGATCCGAGTCGCCGCGGCAAAGGAGCCGGCAAATGCCAACTGAGACTGCAATGCGCAAGCCATGCAGTAACGCCTCGTATTCCGCCACATTGTTGGAAGCGGCGAAGTGGATTTGCAGCATGTAATTCAGCTTGTCGCCTTTGAGGGAGATGAGGACGACTCCAGCCCCCGTGCCTGCGAGCATCTTCGAACCGTCGAAGTACATGACCCAGTGCTCCAAGTGCACTTGAGTCGGAGGAGACTGGCTTTCAGTCCACTCGACGATAAAGTCCACGAGAGCCTGAGACTTGATGGCCTTGCGGGGCTCGTAGCTGATGTCATGAGGCATGAGCTCTATCGCCCACTTAGCAACTCGACCCGTGGCGTCCCGATTATTGATGATGTCGGACAAAGGGGCGTGGCTGACCACGGTAACCGAGTAGGCTTGGAAGTAATGTACCAGCTTCCGGGTCGCCAGGAACACGCCATAGACGAGTTTCTGGTAATGCAGATAGCGTTGCTTCGACTCGGAGAGGACCTCGCTGACGTAATAGACAGGTTGCTGCACCTTCTGTAGTCGGCCTTCTTCAACACGCTCCACCACCAGAACAACGCTGACCACATGATTCGTGGCCGCGACGTACAGCAGCATGGGCTCTCCTTCCATTGGTGCAATGAGAATTGGAGGTGTTGACAGAAGGCGCTTGAGATCTTCGAAGGCTTTTTGAGCCTCGTTCGTCCACTCGAAGGAGTCAGATTTCTTGAGAAGTCGGTAAAAAGGCAAAACCTTCTCACCAAGTCAGGCAATAAACCGACTTAGAGCGGCTACGCACCCGGTTGGGCGCTGGACAGCCTTCAGATCCTTCGGTTTGCCCATCTTGATGATGGCATCAAGCTTGTCCGGGTTCGCCTCAATTCCTCGCTCGGAAACGATGAAGCCGAGTAGCTTGCCGGCAGGAACTCCGAAGACGCACTTCTCCGGGTTGAGCTTCATGTCGAACCTCCTGAGATTGGTGAAGGTTTCGGCCAAATCAGTCAAGAGGTCCGTAGTCTTCTTTGTCTTCACCACAATGTCGTCAACGTAAGCTTGGACATTTCTGCCTATCTGGTCGTGCAAACATTTTTGCATACAACGCTGATATGTTGCTCCAGCATTTTTCAAACCAAAAGGCATGGTGATATAACAAAAAGCTCCAAACAGGGTAATGAAAGAAGTCTTTATTTGATCTGATTCTTTCATTTTGATCTGGTGATAGCCTGAATAGGCATCCAGAAAACATAAACGTTCGCAACCGGCCGTGGAGTCGACAACTTGATCAACACGAGGTAAGGCGAACGGGTCCTTGGGGCATGCTTTGTTTAGGGACGTGTAGTCCACACACATGCGCCAAGTTTTGTTCTTCTTAAGAACCAGAACCGGGTTTGCCAACCAGTCCGGGTGAAGAACTTCCTTGATGAACCCGGCTGTGATGAGTCGGGCGATTTCCTCTCCGATAGCTTTGCGCCGGTCTTCAGCGAAGCGGCGGAGAGACTGCTTGACTGGCTTCGCGTCCTTGGCGACGTTGAGGGAATGCTCCACGAACTTCCTTGGGACACCTGGCATGTCAGCTGGTTTCCATGCGAAGATATTCCAATTCTCTTGAAGGAAGTCGACGAGCGCGCCTTCCTATTTGGCTTCAAGGTCAGTCCCGATCTGGACCGTCTTAGACGAGTCCTCTGGGTGGACCTGGACACGTTTAGTGTCCTTGGCCGATTGGAAGGTGGACTCGGTCGTCGCCTTCTTGTAGGGTGGAGCTTGGTCTGGGTCGGCAGACCTTTGGATGCTTTCCAGCTCCTGAGCCGCAATCAAGGATTCGGCTATATCCGCACTGGCGAGGTCGCACTCGTTGGAGCACTCAAAGTCGCCAGTGATGGTGATGACGCCCTTTGGACCCGGCATCTTCAGTTTGAGGTATGTATAGCACGGCCTAGCCATGAACTTGGCATAGGCCGGGCGGCCAAAGATCGCATGGTAGGCGCTCTTGAAGCCGACTACCTCGAAGGTCAAGGTCTCGACCCGGAAGTTGTTCGGTTCGCTGAACACAACTTCTAGGGAGACCTGACCCAGGGGTTTGACGCACTTCCCAGGCACTATTCCGTGGAAGGAAGTGCTACTGGGACGGAGCTGGGTCTCCGGGACCTGCATCTTCTTCAGAGTATCTATGAAGATTATGTTGATGCTGGAGCCACCATCCATCAGGACCTTGTGGAGTTTGAACCCGCCGACTTGCGGATCCACCACCAAGGGGTGCTTGCCAGGGTGTGGGACTCGATCCGGGTGGTCGAGTCGGCTGAAACCGACTGGCACCTTGGACCAGTCCAACCATTGAGGAACCGCCGGCGCCATCGCGTTTACTTCGCGACAGCGCAGCTTCCAACCCCTTTTGAAGTCGGATCCTTGAAAGATCATGAGTACACCCCTTTGAGGGGGGTACTGCGCAGCGCCGCCACCTGCAGCGGATCCTCCTTCTCCGTCGGCGTCAGGCTTGGGCTGCTTTTCTTCCCAAAGTCGCTGCAGGAAGCTGCACTCTCGGGTTGAATGCCCCGCCTGATAGTCGGCGGTGCTGTGGAAGGAGCAGGGCCTATCGAGGATTTCCTCGAAGGTGAGCTTCGGCGCCTTGCGCTGCTGCCAAGGGCGCTCTTTCTTCCGGCCGGCGTCGCCACGCTGGGGGCCACGTTCAGCGGCCGCAACTAGGTCAGCTCCGCTGACCCCATCTCCCCCACCAGCCTTCCGCTTCGGGGACGACTGTCTACACGCTTCCGACGTGAGTCGGTGGGGACTTTACGGCTCGAGGACTCGGCTTTTGACTTGCTCTTGTCCTCATACCGCATGGCTTCCTCACCCGTCGCGTACTTGCTGGCGACTTCCATGAGTCGGCCCATGGTCTGGATGTTAGACCGGGCCAACTTGTACTTTAGGAGCTCATATTTGACTCCTTGGGAAAAGGCTTGAATGGCCTGTGTCTCGGTGACATCTTCGATGGAGTTGCATAGCCGAGTCCAGCGCTGGATGTAGTCGCGGACCGACTCCCCCTTCTCTTGGACGCAAAGCCACAGGTCTTGCGCGTCCCCGGGGCACTTGTACATGCCCTCAAAGTTTTTGACGAAGGCCTCTTGAAGGTCCCTCCAGTCATAGATGCTGTCTTCGGGCAAGCTGTTAAGCCATGCCCAAGCCGACCCTTCAAGCATCAGGGGTAGGCTTCGGAGGGCGACATGCTCGTTGCCTCCTCCAATGTTGCACACGACTAAGTAGTCGGCAAGCCAAGTTTCCGGCTTGGCAGTACCATCGTACTTATCGACGCCGCTGGCGATCCGGAACTGGACCAGAAACGGCTCAGACCGAATCCGCCTGTTAAAACACAGCGGACCGGTGGAGGCGGAGCCGCCCGGCTGGTTGACTTCGTCACCACGACGTTCGGCCCGCAACCTGGCCGCCCGCCGTCCCTCGATGTCGTCACGAGCGTCACGGGCATCGTTTGCCCGGGCTCGGAGGGAGCCGGCCTGACGCCGCTCCGCCTGGAGTCGGTTGATCTCCTGGCGAGCATCAGGACGCCGATTCGTGGATCGACTCGGCTGTGACGAGCCCACATGATGGGGCGACTCGGAGCTGCCGAAGGCCGGCTTCGCGTGGCTCCGGAGGCCAGTCGGTTGCTGACCGACCCGGCCTCATTCTGCTGCTCCACCACCGTTTTCATCAGGGTGACTACTCGGTGGTGGATTTCTACCGCAGGACCATCCACCGGGGGTGGCAGCGAGTCGGCCAGAGCGGCAGCCGCAAGGAGATTTTGGGCCGGTGTTTGGTAGACAGGGACACCGTCCTGTTCTCGCCCGAACAGAGGGGCGCGAACGACTCGGCTCCTCCGGGCGGTTGAAGAAGTACGCCGGTTCACGCGTCCGCGTGAACCGTGGGGCTCATCTTGTTGCCGTTCTCGCTGCTCGAGAGCTGCTCTCTCCTGATCGAGATGCTCTCGCTCAGCAAGGGTGGCTCGCCAAGATGCCTCTAAGGCCCTCTCGGCTTCTGATTGCCCATCGATGGGCGTGAAAAGGTGTTCGTTCGCCGCCCTGGCCGCCGCGGCCGACGTGCCCACGTCATTCGTCGCGCCGGGCCCGACCACATATACCTCAGCCGAGGCAGCTCGGCTATGCGAGCTCTCGTCCCCATCGGATTCGGAATCCAAGACGGGGAAGAGGGATTCGGCGCCCACCATGGCGACGAGCTGGGAGCGCTTCGCGCCATTGCCTGGAGCAGAAGAAGATCCCAGATGGCACTTAAGCTCTGGTTCCACCGTGGGACGGGGAAGCGGGTCTTGGAGGTTTAGTTGGCCGAAGGTGTCGGCCACAAAACGAAGGTTTCCGAAGAGGAACTCCGTGCTTTCGGGGTGCACGGCGAACGGCGTGTCGCCGGCCACCGGCTTGCTGCCGGCTGCGGGAGAGGATCCCACCTTGATCATGGCTCCAACACGCGCGTCCCCTACCTGGCACGCCAACTGTCACGGGGATTTCGCGGCAATATACATTTCTAGTAGGATTTTTGGGGAGCGCGTGTGGAAGATTCAAGCGGGTTCACACAAGAGGTTTTTACCCAGGTTCAGGCCCTCCAATGGCGGAGGTAACACCCTACTCCTGCTAATTGTATTATAAGCCTTGCGTGAGAAAGATTACAGAAGCTTGAAGATGATCCCTAGCCTCTAGTCTTTGGAAAAAGAAGAAGTCCCCCTCTGCATGGGGCTCTCGCCTTATATAGGCTGTACATGTGCCGACTCGGCCAGTCGACCGAGCTACAGTAACTGCACGACTTAATTGATACATTTATTCTGCGTAACCGTCCGAGTAACGCCAGTCTTCATGTTAGTGAAACGTATGCCCTGATGAGGTTGTAACGCCTTCCTTGATGGCACTCGGACATTGCGTCCATGTGGGCCTTACTTGGGCCTTCAACCGAGTGGGCCTCCATGGAACTCCTCGAGCCTGTTGGGCCGACTCGCTGTGCTGGGCCTACCCGGATGGGTTCCCCCCGTCACCCTTCAAGGCATTATATGGCACTGAGCCACACTACGGTCTCATGCCTGATCTCACAACAGTGGACAATGATCAATTGTTGGATGTGCTACAGGAGAGGCAGAATTACACAGAATTGCTCAGGCAGTAGTTGAAGAAAGCTCAACATCGAATGAAACAATTGGCTGATCATAACAGGACACCAAGGAAGTTCCAGGTTGGGGAGTCAGTGTTTCTAAAGCTACAGCCATATGCCCAATCTTCAGTGGCCAACAGACCTTACCCGAAACTGGCATTCAAATATTATGGCCATTAGAGCATCTCTAGCCCTTCCCCTAAAACTTAACTCCTATACCACCTCCCTAAACTTAACTCCCCAAAATTTGAGGGGTTAGAGAGGCTTACATCTAGTCCTTCCCCTAAACTTAACTCCCTATAATTTTTCTTTTGCTATTTCTCACACCCATTTGCATACATAAACCTCATTTCTAATACATTTCAACATTATAACAATTCAAACCTTGCGATATCTAGTGCACACATTTCAACAACATTTCAAATTGCACAAATTTAACAACATTTCAAATTCAAAGCACATACGAATTCAACCAAAAGCAATAACATATAACATTCAAAAGCCACCACATGCAACATAGTTCATCAATAGCCACCACAACCAACATAGTTCATCAGATGCCGCCACCATTGCCACTCACCACTAGCACCATAGAACATTGATCTTAGCATTTTGGAAGCCAATATTTCTCCACGAGTGAGCTCCCAATAGCTTCTTGCCGTCGCATCCAACCCACTAGCATCCATAAACATGATCCTTTGCTCTTGCTCCTTCTTCTTGTTCATTTCCTTCTCGGCCTTCACCCTCATCCTCTCCTCCTCGATAGCAAGCCTACGCTCCTCCATCCTCACCTTCTTCTCCTCAATCTCCAACAAGCGTGCCTCAGCCCTAGCCTTCACCCTCAACCTCTCCTCCTCAATCTCTTTGAGCTCCATCCACCGTGCCATCTTCTCTTGGTTGCGTTCGAGGGCCAACTCCCTCTTTGTCTATATCATTTCTTTGAATTCCTCTTTGTATGCACCCACTCCACCATTCTTTTTCCTCTCCTTCTCTTGCTTTCTCCCATCCGGCCTCGAGCTAGGACTGGGGCTTCTCCCCCTTTCATCATCCTCACCATCCTCGAGATCAATGGAAGATGTGATGCTCAATCTTGACCTCCTTGGCATTGTTTCATAATTTCTCCTCGCCCACTTCTCATTTCCTTTGAGGATCGTGTAACAATGCAACAAAGTGAATGACTTGTTCCCATTTCTCTTGTTCTTTTGCTTGTATAGCTCTTGGATGTATATGTCATACTCTGTAATTGGAACTCCACTTGGAGGCGCATTGTTCAATTGGTCAACACAACCCGACCACCGGTTGCAACAATCTTGAATTACACTCCAACGGTGGGCGAGAGAACCTTGTGTTCAGTTGGAGGAGATCTTGATATTGCGTGAATAGTATTCCTCAATTCTCCTCCAAAAGGTTTCCTTGCTTTGATCGGCGCCAACCGTGACGTCAAGAGAGACGTTCATCCAAGCATAGCACAAAACTTCATCCTCCTCGACTTTGTAGTTCGCCGACCTTGTTTGCTTCTTCTTCATGATATGTGGCTCGATCTCCTCCACTTCGGGACTTTCGCTTGGCACTTCTTGGCTATCATCCGCAAGCGAGAATGCAATGTCCTCGAGCCCAATGACGTGAGAGTCATCTAATAACGTGGACAGGAACTCCCACATCTCATCCGGTTTGGTTTGGCCACTACAATGGAAAAGTGCAAATATTCATCACCAAACTTGAACAAATATAGCATCCTAAATTGCTCAATTAGTCAAATGTAGTACATGTTCAAGCCTACCAAAGCTTTTATATCTCGGCTATGGGGTATATGGACAAGGTTTCTTACAAATATACGTGAATACAGAAACATAAAAATTGGATATCATTAAACTGCCAAAACTCAACAACTCATGCTGGACAAAACATTACCACACCACAACATCATACTTCAATGGACTGCAGATAACAACGTTTTTTGGAATAAAGGTACTATGGTTGCCACATAATGAAGAAAAGAAATCAGTATACTTATATGTTAAATTTGAATCTGTAGGAAGCGAACAACATTCTATTATGTATGGGCTTAAGTTGCTCAGTGACTGATATATTATGACGTTACAGATGGTTGTTTGGCCAATAAGGTACAAGTACAAAGGGGTTTATTCAGTTGTGGCTGTTACACTATGATGGAACACATTCAAAACGAGCACAAAAAACTTTGAAGGGGCATTTGGTTCACTGCTTCAACAACAAGGGAATAGATTTTCAAATACTTTGACATAAGATAGAAATAAGAGATAGGATGGGATCATAAGCCTGAATTTTGTTAAAGAAATTTGCAATGCATCACAAAGAAAAGAAAAAAAATTACCTCGCGGGCATTGTGTCGAACACCTCGCGGGCGGGATCGGCAGTGTCGGCCTCGCTAGCATTTGTGGCCACGGTTGGCGCCGGAGGGGGCGGCAGAGGGGGTGTCGGGGTGGGCTCAACCACCGGAGGGGCCGGAGGGGGTGGCAGAGGCGGCGATGGCGACGCGGCCTTCTTCCGAGCGGCCGCACCATCCTTCGGCTTGGGCGGGCCGCGGCGGCGCTTTCGCGCGGCATCCGACTGGATGGGAGGGAGGCCGGGCGTGGCGGAAGGTGCGGGAACGGTCCTGGCTGCGGCGGCGAGAACGGGAGGCGACACCACGGCCTCGGTGGTGGCGGGCAGCACGACCTTGCCCTGCCAGCGTCGTGGCGGGGCGGATGGCGGCTTCTCCGTCGCCGGGTGTGGGCGTGGGAGCTGGCGGAGGGGTCGCGGGGGACTCGGAGGGGGCACTGGGATCCATTGCCGCGGCGGAGGGGGCGGCGGAGGGCACCGAAGTCGGCATTACGCGACGGCGGCGGGCGGCGGTTGAAGGGCGAAATTTGTTCCCGCCAAAAAACGAAGGGATAGGGAGAAGATAGGGGAGTCTCTAGATTTCCTCAAATTTAGGCAGAAGTGGGTTGGTTATGGGGGCCATCTTTATTTTTTAAGGAGTTAACTAATTTTAGGAAAATGGTTAGATGGGTATAACTCCTTAGAATTTTAGTTTTTTAGGGAGTTAAAAGAATTTAAGGGAAGGGCTAGAGATGCTCTTATGAAGCGGAAGCTCGCATTGGCACATCACTAGAGATGCTCTTATGAAGCGGAAGCTCGCATTGGCACATCAGCATATAAACTGAAACTGCCAGCACATAGCCAGATACAACCCGTGTTCCATGTATCTTAGCTCAAGCCTTTTACCCCAAATTTCACACCTGTGTCTACTGATCTTCCTGTTCCAGTGGAGCTTGATGCTGCTGATGTACAGCCTGACCTTATTCTGGATCGCCGACTCATCAGAAAAGGTAATGCCTCGGTGTTGATTCAATGGACTTCGATACCGGCTTCACTGGCCACGTGGGAAGATTACGAAGTTCTGAAGTCTCTTCCCTCAGGCTCCAGCTTGGGGGCAAGCTGGTACTCAAGGCGGCGGCAATGTTACACCTGTGCAGTAGCTGGGTACCTCAGCAGCGGAGCTATGGGCTTGAGTATAAGTTCTTGGGCCTGAAGGGCTTGTGTTTCGTATGTGGGTCGTTGAGGCTGGGTGAGTTGTTGTGTGTGATGTGGAGTGCTATGTAAGCGTGCGAACTGTAACAGAAGGGGGTAGCGAAGAAATGAACTGAATCTGAACTCTGTCCCCTTCTCTCTACCCTGTCTCCCTTCACTGTATCCACCGCGCTGCGATAAACCTTGTCGCCGGCGAATCTTCGCCGGGGGCCTGGGACATAACAAATGTATGCAGCAAGAGTTGTGCTGCAGGTATGACTAACCTTGACGCCCAGCTAGGCAATCATCAAATACCAAAGCAACTGAGGTATTTGTTCTTTTACCCTATTGTTCTTTCACGTGAATTTTACAGAGATGTGACTGGAATTGCACGTGTATTATTTGAGCTAATAGCCGAGAGATGAGACAAACTATTTTTTGAAAAAATAATTTAGCACGACATAAAAAACAATTTACATGAAATTAAAAAGCAACATGAACAAAACTCGAAAAGCAACTCGTGTGTGAAATAAAAATATTAAGGCCCCTTAATATGACCACACTTGAAAACAAAAATGATCCAAAGACAAAATAAACAACTTAGAAAGTCTAGAAAAACAACTTACACATACTAAAAGAATAACTTACATGAAAAATGAAAGCAACCTCCGATAACGGGTGCTGCTAAAAACTGCAAGTGCTTCTATGTGCCGACATGGCCAAGAGACCAAGCAAGCTATATTTTTTGGAAAAACAATTCAACACGACATAAAAAGCAATTTAAGTAAAATTATAAAGCAACAACAAATATTTCATCGGAATATACTCAAATGGGGTCTAGTTTTGAAGATCTCGTCACGAGCAATGCAATTGAAAATGAATTTTGAATTAGATACTTGGATTAAAAGTCATGGCTTTCTAAATTTTTGAAAAACGGTAGCATGTGGGAATCTTGGTTCAGACATTAGCTTTGCTTGCGAGCTAACGCATCTGAGATGTGCGCAGCGAACCACTCTACAGAAACCAACGTTGATGCCTTACGCGCAGTAGAAGCAACAGTGATAAATTGTGTGTGTGCCGCTCGTTTAACGTGCGCTCGGAAACAAAACTTTTCGATTTTACAATTGTACCACTATGACACTAGGCATGCATTATATTAGTTGAGTAATCACTAATGTCTCCGCGGAATTTCTGGTTAGCAGCCTGATACATGAACATCCATAAGAGCAGAGGTATTTAAATATTTACTTAGAAAAGTGTTTTGTTTTCTATCGTAACAACTCGCATATAGTTCCGATGGTAGAACGCTCGCTTAGCATGCGAGAGGTACGGGAAAGATACCCCGCATCTCATACGGCAGTAAGTTCCTAGGACACGAAACCTGTCTTAATTTTTGCAAATTCCAAACACCATCGATTAACGTAGCTGATTTTAACTCTGGCAAATTCGAAACACCATCGGTTGACTGAGACCACGCATCATGCAGCAACAGTATCTCCCACACAGCAACGATGTTTTTCCGCATCCTCTCCAATCCCCAGTCTCAAAATATTAGCATAATCCACGGCATAATGATAATCACAAGCCACAAATGGTGAAAATGATATCATACGTTTTCACCACAGCCCAATCAAATTATTTAGTCATCATCAATCATAGTGCAGCATCCACATTAAGTCACAACCACAGAATTCCGAAACAACTCTTATATCTACAGAACAGGCGCCTGACTATCTATCGACAAATTCACCTCCTGAAATGTATACTTCAAGTATTCTTTTCAGATATCAACCTTCCTAACAAAATGAGTTCAGATATTTAGTACAGACATGGGTATGGCTTACTCATGCAAGTTTATCCTGGTCCTTGGTTTGTTAGATATGGTCCGTACACTTACACGAGGCTGGTCCAAAGATTCATGGCTCCCGATTGAAAGGGAATCCATGTCATCATTGATCGTGCGGTTTATCATCAATATCTGTCTATGCTCCATCCGTTGCCTCCTTTCCTGAGATTCTGCACCATTGTCACTGAAATACACGCCATTGCCATGCCTCCTCTCTTGATGCAACCTATTCGGCCTCTCTACGATATCATCCATATGAGATTGCATGCCAGGTGCATCATGCAGATATCTTGATTCTCTCGACCTCCCAACGGAATTCCTTTCTCTCTCAGAACTTGCACTAGAGATAGGGGCATGTGCGCGTAGTGAGGGTGGATCACGTGGATATCTTGATTCTCTCAACATCCCAACAGGGTCCCTTTCTCTCTCAGAACTTGCACTAGAGATAGGGGCCTGTGCGTGTAGTGGAGGTTGGTCTCCAAGAATGCCCCATCCAGCCTTTCCAGCAGATGTTCTGCCTTTAGCTCTCTTGCTTCTCGATGTTATGCTCGTATTCCTATTTTGTAGGTCAGGCTGCTTGCCCTTGCCTTCATCTGAGGATCTGCTAGTTTCCTGCGCAGCTGCTTCCAGAGGAGTAATGTTAAGCAGTTCCGGATCATCCTTAAAACTGAATGGCCGCTTTGCTGGATTCATTTTTCTGAAGGTAATGGATATCCTGTACATCATAGTTCCAATGTCACAAGGTGAAGGAATTAAATTCAGAAAAATAACACAATGTACATTTATAACCTTTTGGATGGTACTGCTGGAACGCAATGCTTTGCTACGTCAGCACCATTGCCATTTATCACAAGCACAGACCTGTGAATGTTCACATTTAGTATTTAGTGAAAGAAAATGAAGAACTGCAGCATAACTCTAAGAGACCACTGCACAAATCACATAAGATTCATGACACTCTGGTAAGGAGAATGGAGATAAGATACTACCAAACAAGATAACACTAGAACAAATCATTAGAAAATAGCCCATCTCAGTACAAACTTGAAAAAAGAACTCCGGGTCAAAGGTTACACGTTTTGCCTAGCAATATCATTTACAAAAATCAAATGAGGAATTACATAATATTTGTATTCATATGTAATGAAAAGTTTGAAATCTCAAGAAATAGAATCAAATTGAAACTATCCATACATAGATAGTCAAGTGCGGCTACTACAAGATACTATGGGGCAAGCAATATCATTTACAGAAAGCAAATGAAGCACTACACAATCTTTGAATGCATATGCAACCAAATTTTGAAATGTCAAGAAATAGAATCAATTTGAATCTATCCATATGCTAGATATAGTAGATAATCAAGTGCAACTACTACAGGATATCTATTAGCATAGGGGAAAATCAAGAGAAGATAACCAGCATACCCGACAGGCAGAGGAATTGCAATTGAACCGGTGAATTCTCCAGGGCCAGCAATTTTCAGACTAGACCCAAAGAGTATGTTGCACTCGCTGAGGAATGAAACAGTACAAAATGGTCGAACAAAATCATGGCTGTCTATATGTGGTGGGATGCAATCTCCAGATTCATATATATTAACAATGCAACTGTCTGGTACACAATCTGTAGGCAGAACATGCCACCGTACCAATCTCTTAATCATGACCTTAAATAGATCAGGGATCGGATCAGAAGCAAAAGTTCGAATGATGCCTGGTGGGTTTCCATTCTTGTCCTGACATGACAAATTTCACCTTGAGATAGAGTTACAAATAGGTTTCATCAATGCTTAAATGTAGCTTACAAGAAGATGGAACTAAGAAGCGCAAATAAGTTAAGTACCGTAGCATAGTTATAACAGCATCCAAACTGGATTGTTACCCGCCCTTTACCACGCATCCACTTTTCAGGTTCTGTATAGGTACGATCTGGCAAGGGGAAAAATATTTGTGCTCAGATTTAGCCATAGAAAGATAAATAAATAAGCTGAAGTGGCAGGTCAACAAATACAGTTACGAGTTTGAGAAAATTTACATGTTAATAACATTTGAATATCAACAGAAGAAAGAAACAAGAAACATTATTAGCATTGCACAACATAAAATAGAAGTATCATGTTTTCTAAAATCACTTAACAGTTAGGAAACTAATTGATTTTTCTTCACATTTACTTTCATTTAAACAAAGTAGAAGCTGCACTGATAAAATTGGATAAACTCAAATTAAGATATCACCCACCCTAGTAAGAAGTAGTTGGAATCCATATAAGGTGGATCAGGAAAAGTTGCATTCATTACATTCCTCAAGCTTTTCGCTTAATACTATGATGTTTGTGTGATCAACTTCTCAATGCTTGCAATAGATACAGTCAACCTTGGTTGTATATTTATATGGTTCATGCCTTCATGGCACGTGCATGTGAGTTAAAAAGGTATCACCTTTGGTATGGACACCTTGAATAGCAGTAAGTAGGCTATGGGAAATTCTAGTAGAGCTAAGGACCAACGGTGACTCGAGTAGGACTTAAGTGCTTCAAGAAATATGTCATATTAGAATGTGGCAATCGCAACAAAACAATGTGAGAACAACCCATTCTACATATCTGATACATTTATAAGTGGTCTAAATAAATAGAGAAAATAAATTCTTTCGAAGGAAAAAAAGGAAACTAGGTATAAAGACCATAAGAAACAGTGTTGAGGACAACCCTGTTTCTTCAATCTTGGTTACCATGGGATGCAGGACAGCAAGAAACACTAGTCATGCATGTATGTTATGTTATTCATGCTTACACACGTTTATGTAAAATATTACTAGTTAATATGTAGGCATAGAAACAAAGAAACCAAAACAATTATGGAGAATACTACAAATGATACTGATATAACACACTAAGATTTATACAAATGGAGACATCATTATATCAGAAGCATATGAGCAAAATTAATAGATAAGCAGCAGAAGATGTGGAAATTGTTTTGCACATTATTATTCACTAGGTTTCTCCATGATAACCAGGACTCCGCGAGATACTTCCAGTGCTCTAGAGTTGGCATTGTACAGTAATATGTAAATTTTGGTATTTTAACCTATTACTGGTTCCTATCATGAAGACACTGACTTCAAATACCAAATACCAAATTTATCTTTCTCAACTTGATTGTTTACAGTCATCAAAGCTGAATCTCCTGATTTTCATAGGTTAATATACTAATTAACTAGGACAAAAGTTTCAAATTTTCAGATAGGATCACACACAATATAACATAAATGCTAATCCGGAAAGTCATGATGCACAAAAAACAAATGGTCTGCTCATTCTTTGGACTTGCTTTCTTCCCATGAAAACATTATGCAAAATGTTCTAAATGACAGAACTACTGTAATCCATATAGACCTTCCTAAGTTGACCTAAAACCTAATGACGAGCCCCGTATTCCATAATCGATTCAAACCAAGCACTCCTCCATAGTGCATACTCTCAGTACTACCGTCTTAGTAGCAGTCATAACACTGAAACTTGAAACGCACGCCTCCAGTACTGCTAAAAAAACTTGCCAAACATTGCATCCTCCTGAACTAACGCTGACCTTTACAACACCTAGAAGCAAGCATTTTTCTGAATTCTAAACATCAGACAGACAGTCTAATATATGAAACTCAAACCAAACCACGCCGAAAACTATATCTAATCTCCATCCAGTGTAAACCTCACCTCCAAGCTCCCCACGCTTGCCCTTCTCCTGCAGGTCGTATACGCATTCAACGATACGCCGCTGCTCCGCTGTGCTGAACACGCCCGCGTGGAGCTCTAGGCCTGCGAGGATGTTAACAAGCCGACCCTTGACCCTCTCGAAGCACATGAAATCCTTCCTCCTCACCACGTTCTGGAACCGCCGCTGTTCCCGCTGCTCCCTCGTCAGCTGCGTCCTCGGTCTCCCCACCTCGCCCCCCTCCTCCCCGTCATCGGCGGCCGTGGCAGCCGCGTCCTCCTCCGCCGCAGCGGCGAGCTCGTCCTCCTGCGCCATGTCCGCCCATGACATCCGCGGCTTCTCCGCCGGCTGCTGCGGCTGCTGATGCTGATGGTGTTGAGGCGGCGGAGGCGGTGCCGGATCCGAGTCCCACCCACTGGCCTCGACCGGCAGATGCTGCGGGGGAGCCGGATCCGAGTCCCACCCCGAGGGCTCCACCTGATCGATCTGCAGCTGCGGCGGCGTCGGCGCCGGTGATTCGTCCGCTGCGAAAGAGTTGGGTGGATGTAAGACGGGAGCACCAAGAAAGCCTAACAAGGGCGTCCGCAACACAAGGGTTCTTTTTTTTTCCGGTGGTTACCTCGTGGGAGGAGGGAGGAGACACGGCCGCGGAGGGAGGCGACGCAGGAGGGGCAGAGGCCGGCGGAGAGGAAGGGGAGCCACGTGGTGAGGAACTCCCCAGCGATGGCGAGCTCGTCGGCGTCGTACCCCTGCACGAGCGCCATCGGGTCGGCGTCGCCGGGGGCCGAGGCGGAGTCGGCCATGGCAGCGGCTCGGGCTCTGTCGCTGGCGCGTGGGGCCCCTGCCACTCTCCGTCACCCCCGCTTCGGTTTCGATTCGTCCTTTCGCCCTTCGGGGAAGGTTTTGGTCGCTCTGACGGGAGACGACTCTGGAGAACTTGCTAGTTGCGGACTCGCAGTAAGAAGCAAAGCCTCTACGATGGTTGCTGAGAAAGTTATTATTAACTGGCTGTGTGAAAAAAAAATATGACTTTTGTTTAATTTAAACTATATATAATATTTTAAAAAATAAGTAATAAAAATTTAGTATATTGTAAAAAGCTGGCAGAAAGTAGTTTTTCCAAATAGCTGAATTTACACTGCAAAGTCCATAGTTACTGTTGGTAAAAGCTGACCGTTTGGTTGGGCTGCGGTTTTTTCCAGTGAAAAGTTGCTGAAAAGTCCAACCAAACAAGGCCTAATTCGGGCTTACATGAGATGATCCTAACCGTCAACACAGTACCGAACGATAGGGTCTGAAACTTTTGGGAAACAAAAGAAAAGAAAATCGGAATTTGATTATTTACCCTCATTGGTTGACTGTCAATGACTTGGCCAGGCTTTGCTCCTGTAAATACCTCGGGATTGACCTTAAGAATCTACTTTATACGAACAATAACTTTCACTCGTGAACTTACTAGACGGGTTGGGGTCTGAGTAACCGAATTACTAGACGGGTTGGGGTCTGAGTAACCGAATGTCTAATTTGATGGCACTGAAATTTCTAATTCTCTTGTTGGTGGATGATACGACTCTATTTTAAGTAAGAAAGGTCACCTAAGGTTTTTTTTTAAATCACGACTTCCTTCTGTTATGCATCCCCTCTCAATAAATAACTCTTCGTTTGTCTCTTAGTTGTGATTTGTCACGGTTTAGGCATCACTACGGAGACCCCGACACGAAGACCTAGGGCTTCGCTAAGGTAGCATCCTCGCCGCCGTCAACAACTCTAACTACGCCGCCGTCGATACCTTGGAGGTCAACTTGACCCGAGCCTTTAAGTCGCTGCTTGCCTGGTGTGCTTGGCTCCGTGGCAAGATCACTTTTGTCGACGCACACGATGAGACCAACTTGTGCGTGTACGCCACCAGCAAGAAGAGGCTCCTTGAGGCCCTCTCACTCAGGCAATAGTGGAATGCCACCTTCACCGACACCCAAATCCCTCTCACTCACGCAATAGTGGAACATAACCTTCACCGACACCCAAGTCCCGTTGTCATCATCGTTGCTCGCTTGGTGATCGACGACTTCATCCAGATTGCCATCACCACAACCACCGTCACGTACATAATCAAGTGATCACCATGCACCATGCATGCATTGTCATCCAACTACTCCCTTCGTTCAAAAATATAAGACGTATTTTAATTAGTTAAGACAAGACTTTGACCAATAATTTTTCTATTAATATATGTTTTATATGATACATAATTATAATCATAAATAAGTACATTTGAATATGAATCTAATGATATCAATAACATGTCACATAAATCATATATTAATAGAGTAATTATTAGTCAAAACATTGTCTTAACCAAATAAAATATACTTTACATTTCTGGACGAAGGGAATATATAACAATAGGCAACTAATCAAGCCAAGTGTAGCAATTATTGATATGCATGCATATATGTCGGAACAAATGTTGGATATGTGTACCACATGATACAGAGGTTAATCATGTGACATGCTAATCGATGATGAGTTAACCATGGCAGGAATCTCTCCACCATACGAGGAGGAGAATAAGCCTCAAATAGGTGAGCACTTAGTTATTTTTTATCCCACCCCCAATCATCTCAAAATTTAAATCCCACCCTACTAATCTTGATCCCCTCTCTAGTAGGTAAGCATATTTCCACCTACCATTAACTCTCATGTTGACTCACATGCATTAGCATAGGGCCTCTTTAATTCAAAGGAATTTTAGAGCTCCTTTGATTTATAGAAAAAATAGAGGAAAAACATAGGAATATGAAATTTTCCTTTAATGGCACTATTCGCCCATGTGATTCAAAGAACTAGACACTACTGCAGATTGACCCTCTGCTGAACCCCCTCCACTGACGGGCACAAAAAGGACCGTCGTTGGAGGTGATCCCCGCTGACGGACACCGAATAGCCCGTCAGCGAAGAAGGCAGCAAGGCTGAACGTGAGGACCACCACTGACGGGCAGCAAAACAACCCGTCAGTGGAGATGAACAAAGGGTGCCATAAATGACGCGTCCTTTTCACTGACGGGCGGGTGTTAAGTGCCCGTCAGAGGAGATGGTATCTCCACTGACGGTCCGATAAGTCGCCCGTCAGTGGAGATGAACATAGTGTGCCACAGATAACATGTACTTTCACTGACGGTCCACGGGTAAGTGCCCGTCAGCGGAGATGTTTTCTTCACTGACTGGCTCCTTGGGCGTCCGTCAGCGATCATGGGTCCAGGGCTGACTACAGAAGCGCTGATGGGCCCGTTTTACGCGTCTGTCAGTGGTGATGTCTCTGTATAAAACCTCACGCGGTTCTCGCTGCTGGCCAGTGCTCACGCGCCCATTGGCCAGCAGCGAGCGCCGCCGCCGCCCCATAGGCTGCCGCCGCCACCGCCGCCACCCCCCACCCACAAACACTCCTCCCCTCTCCCCAACACTCCTCCCCTCTCCCCAATCCTCCTCCTAACCCTCCTTTCTTCCTCTCCAAGCTCAAGATCCCTCTAGATCTAGATCTAGATCTTCTCTTTTCCTTCCCAAAGCTTCCCATTTCTTCACTCATTTGTAGCTCTCTCTCTCTCTCTCTCTCCAACCCAACAAGATCTCTCATCCCTCCCTAATCCTCTCACTCTCCCCATAGATCTCTCTTTCCTCGCTGAAAAGGTCGCTAGCGCTCGGTAATAATACTCGCTAGTGTTCTTTTCATTTTGTATATGTAACGGACTCCGAAATCAAATATGATTAGAGGAACGGATCGTCGCCAAGGACCGAAGGACCAGTCGACCTGGTGGCACGGTACCTGCGCCGTACTCACCGAGGCGGAGTGATCCGACACCTGCCCAACGCAAGCCGGCCGGAAGCGACAAAACTTCCTAAAGCCACATAAGATTTCAAAATCCTGTGAAAACTTAGAACCGTTCTCAAATCCACTAAACAGAATAGAAGCGGAGGAGCCCGGTGGTTCCACCCTCACCCTAACCTAGCCCGAAAGCTAGTGAGTCACCCGAAGGCCCGATGGAATACACCCACACCCTGCCTGGCCGGCATCGCATCTCAGCCAGCGGGTCACTCAACCGACAGCTACTCGACTCGGTGAAAGAAAGAACCGCTGTAATTCTTCACGGCATACCCAAGTACTTCATCACATACACGCATTGTACCTGGGCAGCTGTAGAAACAACTCGAATACCATCACAAAACTCTACATATGAGGAGGATTTAACAGCATATATGTCATCCATACCAAGGAAACATTTTAACTTCATTATTACATGACCTAAGGGTCATTTTCAGCACGATTAACTTCCAAAAAAAACAGCAGTGGAACATCCATATAAACATGGAAATGGTTCACTAAAACCATTCCCCAAAAGCTATACAATCTTCCCGTAGACCAAGTCGGATACCCAAGCAGTACTACTCAGTAGAGATTTCAGTTTCAGAATTGTAAAAATCGTCGATACTAGGATCACCTGCAGGATTTGAATTCCCGAGTGAGTACTTTCGTACTCGCAAACTGCTAAATAGCTCATTCCAGGTTAATCTTAAAAATAGCATGACAATTGCAATGATAATGTGAATAAAACAACATAACATGGAGAATACGCTACCCAAGCTATCAAATTAAACATACCATGTCATGTTGCATCTTATCAAGCTTACCACTTGATAACCCAATCCATTAACCCTCAGGTTCAGATCTGAATAAGTATGAAACACCCTCATACTCATCCACCAATGGTCACAAGAACAACATTTGAAACAATTTCTAGAGTTGGGCTAACCACCCAACTCCCATATGAACAAACCACCCAATTTCCAAGTTCACAAGCATGGAGACAACCATTACAACCAATTCGTGTTATTCCCCCTAAGCCTCCTCGCCTAGGGAGATGCCGAACGGGCTAACCACCCAATCCGACTCAAGTGTAGTGAGGTAGAGCTGACCACCCTAACCTCACGCGTACAAGTGTTCCAGTGGGTGTGGGTTCATAGTAGGCCCTCTATGACCCTCCAACTCCACTCGCTAACACTTATCGCCGGCTCAAGGATTGGCCACAATGGCAAGATCATGCGAACTCCATCTCGCCATGTCTCCCACGGGCCCGATCCCGTCTCTCACAACTTTCCAGAGTGTTCAGGTATTAAGTTAAGTGATTTAAAGGACACTCCCACCAATCACAACCAACGATAGCACCTACACATGCTAGGAATCTCACACAATCACAAGTACCATTCAATCGACACGCATGGTAAAAGATTAACTGGAATATTATCAACAAGCTAGCAAGCTTGCCTGACTGCTCGGGGAAGTCCTCCTGCTGTTGATCACACTCAGCAAAACCCTCGGTGCTTGGCTCTAACAAATGGAACACCGAAACACCAAGAAAAGTAGGAAGAAACAAATAAGAGGTGCTGAAGAAATTTTGAAAATCATGATATGTATGTCATGTAGTCTACTCTACATGGGATGAGAATGTAAATTTGGCGCTATTAGTTTGACTTGAATCGAAATGATGAATCTTAGCTATATATTCGAGAATGGTTTTGCAGCTTCAAACTCTGATTAAACTTGCTAAACCTACTCATTTTCTTATAGCATGGCTGGAAGCACTCAACTAACTACATTGATCAATAGGAAAAGCAACTAGCGAAATTAAAAGGAATGAACTGAGGAATGGCTAACCACTTAAGAAGAAGAAATTGATCCTAAGCTTTACACATTACTAATCTTCTATAAACTGACATCTATTCTTGCCTGGAATATCCTAAACACTTTCTACAACAGCTTAGAACATTGCTTATTTAGAGTTAAACGGCAACACTTCTTGGGATTGCTCATGCTCGATTAGCAACACTCTAACTCAGATATATATATACAGGCACTTAGCCCAATTTAAATGAATTTTGTTACCACAATTCTCAGGTGATGGATTCCTCAGTCACCTGTGCATATATCTACCTCCAACTTACTACTAAAAGTTGCTGCTCACATTATGTGCAATGAATGAACTTAACCCGAATGATTTAATGTATAACCTGACACTTAATTGGTTAATACACTAGTTGAGGTGATTGTAGAGGCTCAGCCGAAAGTATGAATTCCCAATGCAATGAAGAATACTTCCTAACCACGAGGTTGATTCGGAACAGACTATTAATCTGGCTGTTAAGAAAAGAGCAACGTCCAGATACTTATACCAACTCCAGCAGAAGACTTGATTACCAGACTATAGAGAAACCATTTTAGGGGACTAAGAGCTGAACTCAATTAGCAAATCCAGCACTTAATTGGATCAGTGCACGTGCTGTAACTCTCAACTCTTGTACTGAAATGTTGTTTTTCCTTTATGTTTGCAGCTGGTACAACTACTACATATTAGAGTTTCTAACACATATCAATACTACAACTTCAGTAAGTATATATATATATACACAATTTGGGCATTACTAATCTTTGGTTAGGGGTTAATCTCTTATTTCCACCTGCACATGTATATATGTATATGCTGTTACTAACTCAATTACACGTATCATACGGCAAGAAATGAACCTAATTCCATTGCCCATTTCATTAGTTAGTAACTAGTTGATTAAGGGCTTCCTTGAACTGAAGTGTTTGAAAACTCTCCATTGAAAGAGACTAATCCTCAGTTCAGCAGCAGACTGCCGACCGTTAACAGGGGAAATCACCAGAATGTATATATGGACTCTTGCCGGACAGGTAATAACCTAAGCCCTTTTCATTCTCTTGTAACCTTGTTTGACGTATTGGTTGCTACACTGATCCTCAGGAGAAAACAGTTGAACAAAACAGAAAAGGATGATCCGGCAGGCGACTAATCACTCAAGAGGAAGAGTTGGTCCGCTGCTCAAACCTGAGAAAAGAAACGGGCGCGCTCGTTCCTTGCCGAAGTACTGGAGATGGTCACTGAAGATGGGGAATAAACCGCCGTAATATCCCTTGCTCTCCGCGATTAGGGCCTCGACAATTGATGGGCTCGCGGTGTACTGGAGAGCTGAGACGCCCGATACGATTTTGCCGGAGGGAAGGGAGCGCTGCTTCAGTGGCGACCTCGGCTACTACCTGCGATGACCATGGTAGAAAGCAATAAGGAGACCAACGCCTCAGTGCGGAGAGGAATGAGAAACGAGGGCACGGGGCTGAGGTAGGAAAGGCTCGCCGGCGGATCCTTCACCGAGGCTGGTTGTAACCGGCGATCATCCCGAGCGGCACCAACCGGCAAACACCAGGGAAGGAAGCAGCGTTGGAACGTCCGAGGGAAGGAACCGCTGATTGCATGAAACGAAAGGAAAGCTGAGTGCACCGGTGGACGCGTGGCCAAGAATCGTGGCACTGGTTTCTGCCTTTGGGGACCCGCAGTTCAGTGCGCTGAGGTGGAGCAAAAATAGCAGGCGCTGGCGACGGTATGCATTGGAACGTAATCAGCGTGAAGGATGGAAAACAAAAGGAACTACAAGGGAAGAAAGGGGAGAGGGTGGGCCGACGGCCCAGTGCAAAGAAGAGAGTTCTTTCTTTCAATTTCTGGTGTTCTCTCCTTTGTATTTTCAAACAATTTTCAGTTTCAATTACTAGAGGAGTAGTAGGTTAAAAAGCTTTGAAATACCTTAAATGAGTTCTATCAACATGTTGCTCCTCTGGACTCTCGTCAATGAAGATTTATTTGCTTTCGATTGGACTTAAACTTGGGACGATGAAGCTTATGAACACGTTAGGGTTTAAGGAATGCAAAAGAAATCATTATTGGATATACAGTCGCTAGGTTAATTCGTAAATGAACATTTAACTTGTCGAAACCCAGGGTTCCTAATTCACTAAGTTTAATTGAATGCAACTCTAGAACAACATTTTAGAATTTTAATTTAGAGGTTTGATTTGCAATGCAATGCCTGGATGTATGCAGGAGATGAAAATTGGTTTTATAAGCTGATCGAAGTTAAACTCCGGCTAACCTAATTATTTACAACTGAGTCTTTACAGTATATG